>CAOLNX010000041.1:10000-22500 GCA_948477245.1 Thumatha senex
AACCTAACCTAACCTAACCTAACCTAACCTAACCTAACCTAACCTAACCTAACCTAACCTAACCTAACCTAACCTAACCTAACCTAACCTAACCTAACCTAACCTAACCTAACCTAACCTAACCTAACCTAACCTAACCTAACCTAACCTAACCTAACCTAACCTAACCTAACCTAACCTAACCTAACCTAACCTAACCTAACCTAACCTAACCTAACCTAACCTAACCTAACCTAACCTAACCTAACCTAACCTAACCTAACCTAACCTAACCTAACCTAACCTAACCTAACCTAACCTAACCTAACCTAACCTAACCTAACCTAACCTAACCTAACCTAACCTAACCTAACCTAACCTAACCTAACCTAACCTAACCTAACCTAACCTAACCTAACCTAACCTAACCTAACCTAACCTAACCTAACCTAACCTAACCTAACCTAACCTAACCTAACCTAACCTAACCTAACCTAACCTAACCTAACCTAACCTAACCTAACCTAACCTAACCTAACCTAACCTAACCTAACCTAACCTAACCTAACCTAACCTAACCTAACCTAACCTAACCTAACCTAACCTAACCTAACCTAACCTAACCTAACCTAACCTAACCTAACCTAACCTAACCTAACCTAACCTAACCTAACCTAACCTAACCTAACCTAACCTAACCTAACCTAACCTAACCTAACCTAACCTAACCTAACCTAACCTAACCTAACCTAACCTAACCTAACCTAACCTAACCTAACCTAACCTAACCTAACCTAACCTAACCTAACCTAACCTAACCTAACCTAACCTAACCTAACCTAACCTAACCTAACCTAACCTAACCTAACCTAACCTAACCTAACCTAACCTAACCTAACCTAACCTAACCTAACCTAACCTAACCTAACCTAACCTAACCTAACCTAACCTAACCTAACCTAACCTAACCTAACCTAACCTAACCTAACCTAACCTAACCTAACCTAACCTAACCTAACCTAACCTAACCTAACCTAACCTAACCTAACCTAACCTAACCTAACCTAACCTAACCTAACCTAACCTAACCTAACCTAACCTAACCTAACCTAACCTAACCTAACCTAACCTAACCTAACCTAACCTAACCTAACCTAACCTAACCTAACCTAACCTAACCTAACCTAACCTAACCTAACCTAACCTAACCTAACCTAACCTAACCTAACCTAACCTAACCTAACCTAACCTAACCTAACCTAACCTAACCTAACCTAACCTAACCTAACCTAACCTAACCTAACCTAACCTAACCTAACCTAACCTAACCTAACCTAACCTAACCTAACCTAACCTAACCTAACCTAACCTAACCTAACCTAACCTAACCTAACCTAACCTAACCTAACCTAACCTAACCTAACCTAACCTAACCTAACCTAACCTAACCTAACCTAACCTAACCTAACCTAACCTAACCTAACCTAACCTAACCTAACCTAACCTAACCTAACCTAACCTAACCTAACCTAACCTAACCTAACCTAACCTAACCTAACCTAACCTAACCTAACCTAACCTAACCTAACCTAACCTAACCTAACCTAACCTAACCTAACCTAACCTAACCTAACCTAACCTAACCTAACCTAACCTAACCTAACCTAACCTAACCTAACCTAACCTAACCTAACCTAACCTAACCTAACCTAACCTAACCTAACCTAACCTAACCTAACCTAACCTAACCTAACCTAACCTAACCTAACCTAACCTAACCTAACCTAACCTAACCTAACCTAACCTAACCTAACCTAACCTAACCTAACCTAACCTAACCTAACCTAACCTAACCTAACCTAACCTAACCTAACCTAACCTAACCTAACCTAACCTAACCTAACCTAACCTAACCTAACCTAACCTAACCTAACCTAACCTAACCTAACCTAACCTAACCTAACCTAACCTAACCTAACCTAACCTAACCTAACCTAACCTAACCTAACCTAACCTAACCTAACCTAACCTAACCTAACCTAACCTAACCTAACCTAACCTAACCTAACCTAACCTAACCTAACCTAACCTAACCTAACCTAACCTAACCTAACCTAACCTAACCTAACCTAACCTAACCTAACCTAACCTAACCTAACCTAACCTAACCTAACCTAACCTAACCTAACCTAACCTAACCTAACCTAACCTAACCTAACCTAACCTAACCTAACCTAACCTAACCTAACCTAACCTAACCTAACCTAACCTAACCTAACCTAACCTAACCTAACCTAACCTAACCTAACCTAACCTAACCTAACCTAACCTAACCTAACCTAACCTAACCTAACCTAACCTAACCTAACCTAACCTAACCTAACCTAACCTAACCTAACCTAACCTAACCTAACCTAACCTAACCTAACCTAACCTAACCTAACCTAACCTAACCTAACCTAACCTAACCTAACCTAACCTAACCTAACCTAACCTAACCTAACCTAACCTAACCTAACCTAACCTAACCTAACCTAACCTAACCTAACCTAACCTAACCTAACCTAACCTAACCTAACCTAACCTAACCTAACCTAACCTAACCTAACCTAACCTAACCTAACCTAACCTAACCTAACCTAACCTAACCTAACCTAACCTAACCTAACCTAACCTAACCTAACCTAACCTAACCTAACCTAACCTAACCTAACCTAACCTAACCTAACCTAACCTAACCTAACCTAACCTAACCTAACCTAACCTAACCTAACCTAACCTAACCTAACCTAACCTAACCTAACCTAACCTAACCTAACCTAACCTAACCTAACCTAACCTAACCTAACCTAACCTAACCTAACCTAACCTAACCTAACCTAACCTAACCTAACCTAACCTAACCTAACCTAACCTAACCTAACCTAACCTAACCTAACCTAACCTAACCTAACCTAACCTAACCTAACCTAACCTAACCTAACCTAACCTAACCTAACCTAACCTAACCTAACCTAACCTAACCTAACCTAACCTAACCTAACCTAACCTAACCTAACCTAACCTAACCTAACCTAACCTAACCTAACCTAACCTAACCTAACCTAACCTAACCTAACCTAACCTAACCTAACCTAACCTAACCTAACCTAACCTAACCTAACCTAACCTAACCTAACCTAACCTAACCTAACCTAACCTAACCTAACCTAACCTAACCTAACCTAACCTAACCTAACCTAACCTAACCTAACCTAACCTAACCTAACCTAACCTAACCTAACCTAACCTAACCTAACCTAACCTAACCTAACCTAACCTAACCTAACCTAACCTAACCTAACCTAACCTAACCTAACCTAACCTAACCTAACCTAACCTAACCTAACCTAACCTAACCTAACCTAACCTAACCTAACCTAACCTAACCTAACCTAACCTAACCTAACCTAACCTAACCTAACCTAACCTAACCTAACCTAACCTAACCTAACCTAACCTAACCTAACCTAACCTAACCTAACCTAACCTAACCTAACCTAACCTAACCTAACCTAACCTAACCTAACCTAACCTAACCTAACCTAACCTAACCTAACCTAACCTAACCTAACCTAACCTAACCTAACCTAACCTAACCTAACCTAACCTAACCTAACCTAACCTAACCTAACCTAACCTAACCTAACCTAACCTAACCTAACCTAACCTAACCTAACCTAACCTAACCTAACCTAACCTAACCTAACCTAACCTAACCTAACCTAACCTAACCTAACCTAACCTAACCTAACCTAACCTAACCTAACCTAACCTAACCTAACCTAACCTAACCTAACCTAACCTAACCTAACCTAACCTAACCTAACCTAACCTAACCTAACCTAACCTAACCTAACCTAACCTAACCTAACCTAACCTAACCTAACCTAACCTAACCTAACCTAACCTAACCTAACCTAACCTAACCTAACCTAACCTAACCTAACCTAACCTAACCTAACCTAACCTAACCTAACCTAACCTAACCTAACCTAACCTAACCTAACCTAACCTAACCTAACCTAACCTAACCTAACCTAACCTAACCTAACCTAACCTAACCTAACCTAACCTAACCTAACCTAACCTAACCTAACCTAACCTAACCTAACCTAACCTAACCTAACCTAACCTAACCTAACCTAACCTAACCTAACCTAACCTAACCTAACCTAACCTAACCTAACCTAACCTAACCTAACCTAACCTAACCTAACCTAACCTAACCTAACCTAACCTAACCTAACCTAACCTAACCTAACCTAACCTAACCTAACCTAACCTAACCTAACCTAACCTAACCTAACCTAACCTAACCTAACCTAACCTAACCTAACCTAACCTAACCTAACCTAACCTAACCTAACCTAACCTAACCTAACCTAACCTAACCTAACCTAACCTAACCTAACCTAACCTAACCTAACCTAACCTAACCTAACCTAACCTAACCTAACCTAACCTAACCTAACCTAACCTAACCTAACCTAACCTAACCTAACCTAACCTAACCTAACCTAACCTAACCTAACCTAACCTAACCTAACCTAACCTAACCTAACCTAACCTAACCTAACCTAACCTAACCTAACCTAACCTAACCTAACCTAACCTAACCTAACCTAACCTAACCTAACCTAACCTAACCTAACCTAACCTAACCTAACCTAACCTAACCTAACCTAACCTAACCTAACCTAACCTAACCTAACCTAACCTAACCTAACCTAACCTAACCTAACCTAACCTAACCTAACCTAACCTAACCTAACCTAACCTAACCTAACCTAACCTAACCTAACCTAACCTAACCTAACCTAACCTAACCTAACCTAACCTAACCTAACCTAACCTAACCTAACCTAACCTAACCTAACCTAACCTAACCTAACCTAACCAGTCACATTCGACCTCCCGACCTGAGAGCCACGAATTTTTGCCGCTCCGTATTTTAAAAAATCGAAAAAGTGGGTTTTTCGCAACCGAATAGCGCGTGTGTTACATCAAAAGCTGCGTCTTGTCGCGCCGCACACGCCCCTCTATAGCACCGATTTTTCGTGTTAACGCAGTGAAAGTTATTAACCAAAAAGTGCTAAAATTAGAGGTTAAGTAGATGTAAAAACAGTATAAAAGTTGAAATAAAACAGTGAAAAGTGAAGGTATAAGAGTGGAAAAAGTGTCCAGTGGTGTGGCATAGCGGCCTTCGTCGACCTGCGGCTTCGGTCTCGCCGAAAAACAGTTTGTTTTTCCGGCAGAGTGCCGAAAAACACTTTTTCACCACGTGGCTTTCGACACGAGGTGGCCGAAAGAATCGTCGCAGCACCACGAAATTTAAGAGGATCAAAGAAGGTACAGAACTATTGGATATTCAAAAGAAATTAGAATTTTAGGACCAGCCGTTTTCAATTAAAATTAATTAAAAAAGTCAAACTTTGTACCCCTATAACTACAACAACAGGAAGAATTTAGAAAAAATTCAACTGCTATCAGTTGCGCGCTTCTTTGGAGAACAAACCTACAAATTTTCAAAATTTTTGGACTTTATTTGGTACATTTTAAAATTGAAAAACTAAATTTTTTGTATTTTTTGAAAATTTTTTGTCAAAAATTATTACTCTTAATGATATTTTATGTGTTTATAATAGTGGCGTATTTGTAGTAATTTATAAAATTTTTCGTGTATTTTTAGGTATAACCGTTCTGGAGTTATTGAATTTTTTGTGTTTTTTGCTAATAAATAAGAAATAAATAGAAAATAAATTAATCAAAGGTCAAAATAGTGTTTAGACACTATATATTTGTATACCTGACCCAAAACTAGGGCTCTGTAGGTCTTAAAATAAAAGATCTCTGCGAAATCCGCCATTTTGTTTTTAATAGGTGCAAATTTCAATTATCAATAACTTGAGAACGGAAAGTCTTGGAGCTGCGAGGTTTTAAATACAACTAAGCCCGGGAGAAGGACTTTCACTTCCATTAGGTTTTGAGGAGTTTGGAGGAAAATTTTTGTTTTCACTCCAGACCCCTCCAGGAAGGTTCCCGGAGAGGCGCCCTGCCTGCCAAAGAAAGTCCGAGTCTTCTACGACGAACGGTTGCCGAGTAATCGTATTTTTAAAATCGTTTTTGACAGCTCGGCGGCCATCTTTGTTTACTTTGAACTCTCGCAGTTCCAAAACTATCGGCCGTAGAAAGCTACGGTTTTTTCAGTGTGGGTTGGGAGGTGGAAATCTACCTGCTCCTCGAATTTCAGGGCTTTTGGAGCCAAAAAATTTTAGGGGGCCGAAAGGCACTCGGTGAGGTAGGGGTGGTCGGGACGAACAGGGCGGACCCAAACTTGGCTGCTCTGCGACGTCTGGGACCGGAGATACGGGCGATCAAAGTTCGACTTTGACAGCTCGGCCGCCATTTTGAAAAACTTTGATCGCCTGTAGTTCTGGAACGGGGCATCGTAGAGGAGTGTGGTTTGCCCTGGGCGACTCGGCGGCCACTGCCCTACTTGAAAAAGGGGTTTTGGAGGGTTTTGGGGATTTCAAAATTTTTCATTTCAAAAAGGCTACTGGCGGGTAGGTCTCGTCACGAACTTTAAGGTAAACTCAAACACGAGGGAAATCGGCCCGGTGGTTCGGGAGAAACGGAGGTTTTAAGATTTCTGGCGGCCATATTGGAAAAGTTTGAACCTCTTTTTCTCGGGAACCCCTTGGGCTAGAGGGGGCGTGTTTGGGTTTGTTAAGAAGGGCTTGACGGGGGCTACCAGCTGGGCCACTCTACACAGCTCTACATAGAGTGTGTAGAGTTCTGGGGCTAAATTATTACCTTTTGGACACAAATTATATTGGGGGGTACCGATTTTCAGCAAAAATAGATAAGGGGAGCATCCGAGGGACGGGTAGAGAGACTGCTACTAACTGTAGCCCATAAAGTTGGGCAGCAAATCACTATATCGAAAATTGAATCGATATTTAGAATAGATAGTATAAGACCTAAGCCCTATTGGCAACCTTAGCAAGTAGTAAATTAGGTTAAGACTGGAGCCCTATTGGCCACTTTAGTTATAAATATATGACGTAGCTGAGCTACAAATCGATAGTTAATAAGTTTTAACTCACTCCCTAGGGAGCTGTATTGGTCGTGTTGATAATAAGACTGGCCCCTGTGCGAGCTTCTACAGGACAATTCCATGCTAGGCAGTGGGCCGTGAATGCATACAAACGCTACTAAACATACACAAACACTTACCCTAGTATCATACATTCCTGACACTAAACATAAACACTAAGTTAACATCAACTACATATACACACAATTACACACACACAACTCGGACCTGAAGGAGCGCCCCCGCCGGAGAGTATTCCCGCATCGCACGGGAGTCCAGTTTATCTTCGTTTGAAGTAAATCAGAAAACAAAAATTTTAACTTTATTTTATTTTATCTTATTTTAACATTTTAACCAAATTGCTATCAACAAAAAAATTCTTAATTTTACGATCAACAAGTAGACGAGCATCTCTGCCACAATGTTTGGGCATCGCACCCCAATCAAAAAACCATCTCCATCCCCTGCAGAAATCACGAGATCCCCACCGGCACACACAAGCCCTCCAGTGGAAAGGCGACCGCTGGTGCCTGTAAGGCGTAGCGTGGACGCATTAGAGTCCCGTGATGCGGCACAGCCAAGAGTTTTGACACAAAAACCCAAAGAAAAGCCGGTAGCGAGGTCTCCTTTGTTAGTTCCGACACTACAAAACCGACTGTCAAAGGCCACGGACTGTCTGGAAATAATAAAAGAACAATTAGGCATATCAAGAAACCTTAAAAGAGAAATCAGGATGGAGATAGAGGAAAAGGTTAACTACTTATTTAAAATTATTAAAGCATATGATGAGGACAGGAAAAAAGTCAATAAACCGGAAATAACGAAGACAACAAATGATAAGAGCTTGGAATCAAATTTAAGCGAAGATATTCTGAGAAAAATTGAGGAGAATGAAAGGCTATTGAAAGAGAATGGTAGAGTTATGCGAGAGTTGAAAGAAAAATTTGAGAAGCAAGAAGAGATAGAGAATGAAAAGCAACGAAAGGTTTGCGAGAATGAAAGCATGTTAAGACATAACAGTAAGGCAATAATAGAGATGAAAGAGAGAATAGAGAGACAGGATGAAAGAGAAGAAGAGAGAGAAAGAAACGGATGTACGACCTACGCGAGTGTCGCGGCGAGCAGGCCAGACTCTCAGCGCCCAGGGCGAATGGCACTGCACTCTGTCGTGGTCACATCCAAGGATGAGAAGGAGACAGGAGAGGAAGTGATAGAGCGACTGAGGAAGGTAGCGAATGAGGATGAAGGATGGGTAAGAGTGGAGAAAGTAAGAAAAGCGAAGGATAGAAGGGTTATAATAGGGTATAGAACGGATGAAGAGCGAAAGAGGGCACAAGAGAGGCTTGTAGAGAGGGAAAAGAGCCTCCACGTGGAAGCCATTAAAAATCGGGATCCCTTGCTGATCTTGTACGGCGTCCTAAAGGTCCACAAGGACGAAGACCTGCTCCGACTGGTAAGGTCTCGAAACCATGAGGTTTTCAGAGGCCTCAGTCCGGAGCAGGACCGGATGGCCGTCCAATTTAGGAGGACAGCGAGGAATCCCCACATCTGCCACGTGGTGCTCAGAGTCTCCCCGGAGGTGTGGACGCGTGCTCTGGGTGTAGGGAGACTGCACATTGATCTGCAACCAATTAGAATTGCAGATCAATCTCCTCTAGTGCAGTGCTCCCTATGCCTAGGGTACGGCCACAGCAGGAAGTTCTGCTCCAAAACGGAGCCCATATGCAGCCACTGCGGAGGAGTACATATGCGGGCGAAGTGCCCCGACTACCTGGTTGGAGCAGAACCTAACTGCCATAACTGCCGAAAGGAGGGGCTGAGCAACACGAGGCACAACGTCTTCCAAGAAACGTGCCCAGTGAGAATGAAATGGGATAACATAGCGAGAGCATCTACTCAATATTGCTAAGGGCCTCCCAGGGAATGTCGCTCCTTACAGAGTATTGCAGGTAAACCTCCAGAAGAAGAGGCTGGCAACCGACGAGCTTATGCTTGAGGCCACCACGCGCAAAGCTGCGATCGCTTTGGTCCAGGAACCCTATGTGGGTTCAATTTACCATATGAAGGCATACCGGGGCACAAGGATCTTCCAGAACACAGTGCAAGGAGGAGGGTATGTGAAGGCGGCCATTGTCGTATTCGATCCGACCTTGGACGTCATTCAATACCCGCAACTCACCACCGACAACATCGTGGTGGTGGGGATCCGCACTAGTGCCTGGGAGATCGCCCTGGTATCATATTACTTCGAACCAAGAACTCCACTAGAGCCTTACCTGGAGCAGCTAAGGACGATAGAGCGTGGGCTGGGTTGTCGGCGTCTTATTTTTGGAGGTGACGCCAATGCAAAAAGTACCTGGTGGGGGCACCACTTTGAAAACCCAAGAGGCGCGGCAATGAGAGATGCTCTCGAAGAGATGGACCTCCATGTCCTGAATAGTGGAAGCATTCCGACTTTCGATACTGTGAGAGGTGATAGAAGGTACTGCAGTTTCGTAGATATCACGGCCTGCACCGGCAATATGCAGGCCCTGATCGACGGCTGGAGGATTGACGAGAGCTTAGTCAGCTCGGACCACAACGGCATAGTATTTAACATCAGTCTTGAGAGGGCCAAAGGTACCCGCATCGAGAGAACCACGCGCCTTTACAATACAAGAAAGGCCAACTGGAAGAAATTCCGGGAGAGCGTGGTTCAATCTCTGGCTACCCAGAATTTAGACGAACTCGGGGATACCCAAGAGCTAGAGGCCCAGCTTGGTGTGTACTCCAGCATAATCACTAGATCATGCGAGGAGAACATACCAAGACTCAAGGCGAAACAGTTGCTTACTATGCCGTGGTGGTCGGAGAGACTGGCCCAAATGAAGAGGGAGGTCAATACCAAAAGACGTCGAATCAGGAGCGCAGCGCCGGACAGGCGAGAGCTAGTGATATCGCGGTACCTAGAGCAAAAGGAGATGTATGAAACGGAAGTAAGAAAGGCACAGGTCGAGAGTTGGAAGAACTTCTGCGGAAAGCAGGACATGGAGGGCCTCTGGGAGGGAATTTACAGGTTGATTGGGAGGGCCACGGTGAGGGAAGAGGATCGACTACTAACCTCTGAAGGAACCCAATTGGACGCAAAGGGCTCTGTACAACTCCTCGCTCGGACATTCTACCCGAAGGACCGGGTCGAGGAGGATACTGACGCGCATCGATCGCTCCGCATAAAAGCAGAAAAGGTTGAAGAGAGAGAGGGCCATGCTGAAAATGACCCACCTTTTACAGCGGCTGAGCTTATCGATGCGCTCAGAAAATTTAACCCTAAAAAGGCTCCTGGAGCGGACGGCCTTACTGCCGACATATGTAGCCACGCCATTATGGCCGACCCCTTGCACTTCCTGGAGCTGCTCAATCGGTGCCTCCGCTGCGGTTACTTTCCTAAAATATGGAAGGAAGCCGTGGTGGTGGTACTGAAGAAGCCAGGGAAAGACTCGTACACCGTCCCCAAGTCGTACAGACCGATCGGGCTTTTGCCTGTGCTGGGGAAGGTGTACGAGAGGATGTTGGTCACCCGCCTCAAATACCATCTTCTGCCAAGAATGAGTACTCGCCAGTACGGCTTTATGCCCCAGAAGAGCACCGAGGACGCCCTCTATGACCTTATGGGGCGCATAGTGGCTAAACTCAATGACAAGAGAATAGTCACTATGGTGTCCCTGGACATAGAGGGGGCCTTCGACAGCGCCTGGTGGCCAGCCATCAAGGTCCGACTGGCTGAGGAAAACTGTCCGGCGAATTTGAGGCGGGTGATCGGCAGCTACCTGAGCGACAGGGGGGTAAGGGTGCGGTACGCAGGCGAGGAGTGCAGCCGCTCCACGGAAAAAGGGTGCGTCCAAGGGTCGATCGGCGGTCCCTTACTGTGGAACCTCATTCTGAATCCACTTCTGGAAGAGCTGGAGAGAAAGGGCGTATATGTGCAGGCATTCGCGGACGATGTGGTGCTGATCTTTGACGGGGACACGGCTCAGGAAATCGAGGGACACGCCAATGCCTCTCTCGAGTATGTGCGGGGGTGGGGCATCGAAAATAAGCTGAAATTCGCACCGCACAAAACTTGTGCGATGGTTATCACGCGGAGGCTGAAGTTCGATGTCCCGCGCCTCAGCATGGGCGGGATAGACATTGGCATGTCCTCAGAAATAAAAATCCTAGGGCTCACAATAGATCATGCACTCACCTTCAACACTCACGTCACCAACGTATGCAAAAAGGCGATCGGCATCTACCGGAAGCTGGCGAGGATGGCCCGGATCAGCTGGGGGTTACACCCCGAGGTGATCCGGACGATCTACGTAGCAGCCGTGGAGCCGACGATACTGTACGCAGCCAGTGCTTGGCACGCGTCGGTGGGAAAGCTTGGTGTCAAAAAGCAGCTGAACGTGGTACAGCGCGGTTTCGCTCAAAAGCTGTGTAAGGCCTATCGCACGGTCTCTCTGAACTCGGCGCTAGTCTTGGCTGGTTTGCTCCCTCTGGACCTCAGAGTTCGCGAGGTGGCCTCATTGTATGAGGCCAAGAGAGGAGTGAGCCAGCCATGGCTGGGAGACTGGGAGATCGAGCGAATGACCCGGGCTATCGAGACCCCTCACCCCGTGGAGCATACAGCCTTGGAGTTCACCAGCCTTGTAGACGCGGGGCAGTTGGAGGATGCAAACCGTTTTCAGGTGCGCATCTTCACTGACGGGAGCAAGATTGAGGGCCGGGTCGGTGCCGCGTTATCGTTTTGGGATAACCGGACCGAAACTAAGACCCTCAAACTTGCTCTCGCACCCCATTGCACCGTCTACCAGGCCGAGCTCCTGGCACTATGCAAAGCGGCCAGTGAGGTTATCAAGCGAGGCGCGTCCACGTTTGGTATCTTCAGCGATAGCAGAGCCGCTCTCTTGACGGTAGTAAACCGTCATGCCCTCCATCCCTTGGCAGTGGAGACCAGGGCCGCAATTCAGCGCGGATTGGCCCAGGGCAAGGAAATCTCCTTGTTCTGGGTCAAGGCCCACGCAGGGCTGGAGGGCAACGAACGAGCTGATGAGCTCGCGAAGGAAGCGGCTCTGACGTTGAAGAGAGCACCTGACTACGGTCTGTGTCCTGTTTCATTCGTGAAGCGAGCCCTTAGACGGGACACGCTTGACGAGTGGAACAAGAGATACAGAGAGGGCGGGACGGCCTCCGTAACAAAGCTTTTCTTCCCATGCGCAGTGGAAGCGTACAGTATCGTCCGCAAGATGACGATCGCCGGCATCACGACCCAATTGCTGACGGGTCATGGTGGGTTCTCCTCATACTTGGCACGTTTCAAGTGTAAGGAGGACCCATCGTGTGCCTGTGAGCCAGATACCGAGGA
>CAOLNX010000041.1:25000-37500 GCA_948477245.1 Thumatha senex
ACCTAACCTAACCTAACCTAACCTAACCTAACCTAACCTAACCTAACCTAACCTAACCTAACCTAACCTAACCTAACCTAACCTAACCTAACCTAACCTAACCTAACCTAACCTAACCTAACCTAACCTAACCTAACCTAACCTAACCTAACCTAACCTAACCTAACCTAACCTAACCTAACCTAACCTAACCTAACCTAACCTAACCTAACCTAACCTAACCTAACCTAACCTAACCTAACCTAACCTAACCTAACCTAACCTAACCTAACCTAACCTAACCTAACCTAACCTAACCTAACCTAACCTAACCTAACCTAACCTAACCTAACCTAACCTAACCTAACCTAACCTAACCTAACCTAACCTAACCTAACCTAACCTAACCTAACCTAACCTAACCTAACCTAACCTAACCTAACCTAACCTAACCTAACCTAACCTAACCTAACCTAACCTAACCTAACCTAACCTAACCTAACCTAACCTAACCTAACCTAACCTAACCTAACCTAACCTAACCTAACCTAACCTAACCTAACCTAACCTAACCTAACCTAACCTAACCTAACCTAACCTAACCTAACCTAACCTAACCTAACCTAACCTAACCTAACCTAACCTAACCTAACCTAACCTAACCTAACCTAACCTAACCTAACCTAACCTAACCTAACCTAACCTAACCTAACCTAACCTAACCTAACCTAACCTAACCTAACCTAACCTAACCTAACCTAACCTAACCTAACCTAACCTAACCTAACCTAACCTAACCTAACCTAACCTAACCTAACCTAACCTAACCTAACCTAACCTAACCTAACCTAACCTAACCTAACCTAACCTAACCTAACCTAACCTAACCTAACCTAACCTAACCTAACCTAACCTAACCTAACCTAACCTAACCTAACCTAACCTAACCTAACCTAACCTAACCTAACCTAACCTAACCTAACCTAACCTAACCTAACCTAACCTAACCTCAACCTAACCTAACCTAACCTAACCTAACCTAACCTAACCTAACCTAACCTAACCTAACCTAACCTAACCTAACCTAACCTAACCTAACCTAACCTAACCTAACCTAACCTAACCTAACCTAACCTAACCTAACCTAACCTAACCTAACCTAACCTAACCTAACCTAACCTAACCTAACCTAACCTAACCTAACCTAACCTAACCTAACCTAACCTAACCTAACCTAACCTAACCTAACCTAACCTAACCTAACCTAACCTAACCTAACCTAACCTAACCTAACCTAACCTAACCTAACCTAACCTAACCTAACCTAACCTAACCTAACCTAACCTAACCTAACCTAACCTAACCTAACCTAACCTAACCTAACCTAACCTAACCTAACCTAACCTAACCTAACCTAACCTAACCTAACCTAACCTAACCTAACCTAACCTAACCTAACCTAACCTAACCTAACCTAACCTAACCTAACCTAACCTAACCTAACCTAACCTAACCTAACCTAACCTAACCTAACCTAACCTAACCTAACCTAACCTAACCTAACCTAACCTAACCTAACCTAACCTAACCTAACCTAACCTAACCTAACCTAACCTAACCTAACCTAACCTAACCTAACCTAACCTAACCTAACCTAACCTAACCTAACCTAACCTAACCTAACCTAACCTAACCTAACCTAACCTAACCTAACCTAACCTAACCTAACCTAACCTAACCTAACCTAACCTAACCTAACCTAACCTAACCTAACCTAACCTAACCTAACCTAACCTAACCTAACCTAACCTAACCTAACCTAACCTAACCTAACCTAACCTAACCTAACCTAACCTAACCTAACCTAACCTAACCTAACCTAACCTAACCTAACCTAACCTAACCTAACCTAACCTAACCTAACCTAACCTAACCTAACCTAACCTAACCTAACCTAACCTAACCTAACCTAACCTAACCTAACCTAACCTAACCTAACCTAACCTAACCTAACCTAACCTAACCTAACCTAACCTAACCTAACCTAACCTAACCTAACCTAACCTAACCTAACCTAACCTAACCTAACCTAACCTAACCTAACCTAACCTAACCTAACCTAACCTAACCTAACCTAACCTAACCTAACCTAACCTAACCTAACCTAACCTAACCTAACCTAACCTAACCTAACCTAACCTAACCTAACCTAACCTAACCTAACCTAACCTAACCTAACCTAACCTAACCTAACCTAACCTAACCTAACCTAACCTAACCTAACCTAACCTAACCTAACCTAACCTAACCTAACCTAACCTAACCTAACCTAACCTAACCTAACCTAACCTAACCTAACCTAACCTAACCTAACCTAACCTAACCTAACCTAACCTAACCTAACCTAACCTAACCTAACCTAACCTAACCTAACCTAACCTAACCTAACCTAACCTAACCTAACCTAACCTAACCTAACCTAACCTAACCTAACCTAACCTAACCTAACCTAACCTAACCTAACCTAACCTAACCTAACCTAACCTAACCTAACCTAACCTAACCTAACCTAACCTAACCTAACCTAACCTAACCTAACCTAACCTAACCTAACCTAACCTAACCTAACCTAACCTAACCTAACCTAACCTAACCTAACCTAACCTAACCTAACCTAACCTAACCTAACCTAACCTAACCTAACCTAACCTAACCTAACCTAACCTAACCTAACCTAACCTAACCTAACCTAACCTAACCTAACCTAACCTAACCTAACCTAACCTAACCTAACCTAACCTAACCTAACCTAACCTAACCTAACCTAACCTAACCTAACCTAACCTAACCTAACCTAACCTAACCTAACCTAACCTAACCTAACCTAACCTAACCTAACCTAACCTAACCTAACCTAACCTAACCTAACCTAACCTAACCTAACCTAACCTAACCTAACCTAACCTAACCTAACCTAACCTAACCTAACCTAACCTAACCTAACCTAACCTAACCTAACCTAACCTAACCTAACCTAACCTAACCTAACCTAACCTAACCTAACCTAACCTAACCTAACCTAACCTAACCTAACCTAACCTAACCTAACCTAACCTAACCTAACCTAACCTAACCTAACCTAACCTAACCTAACCTAACCTAACCTAACCTAACCTAACCTAACCTAACCTAACCTAACCTAACCTAACCTAACCTAACCTAACCTAACCTAACCTAACCTAACCTAACCTAACCTAACCTAACCTAACCTAACCTAACCTAACCTAACCTAACCTAACCTAACCTAACCTAACCTAACCTAACCTAACCTAACCTAACCTAACCTAACCTAACCTAACCTAACCTAACCTAACCTAACCTAACCTAACCTAACCTAACCTAACCTAACCTAACCTAACCTAACCTAACCTAACCTAACCTAACCTAACCTAACCTAACCTAACCTAACCTAACCTAACCTAACCTAACCTAACCTAACCTAACCTAACCTAACCTAACCTAACCTAACCTAACCTAACCTAACCTAACCTAACCTAACCTAACCTAACCTAACCTAACCTAACCTAACCTAACCTAACCTAACCTAACCTAACCTAACCTAACCTAACCTAACCTAACCTAACCTAACCTAACCTAACCTAACCTAACCTAACCTAACCTAACCTAACCTAACCTAACCTAACCTAACCTAACCTAACCTAACCTAACCTAACCTAACCTAACCTAACCTAACCTAACCTAACCTAACCTAACCTAACCTAACCTAACCTAACCTAACCTAACCTAACCTAACCTAACCTAACCTAACCTAACCTAACCTAACCTAACCTAACCTAACCTAACCTAACCTAACCTAACCTAACCTAACCTAACCTAACCTAACCTAACCTAACCTAACCTAACCTAACCTAACCTAACCTAACCTAACCTAACCTAACCTAACCTAACCTAACCTAACCTAACCTAACCTAACCTAACCTAACCTAACCTAACCTAACCTAACCTAACCTAACCTAACCTAACCTAACCTAACCTAACCTAACCTAACCTAACCTAACCTAACCTAACCTAACCTAACCTAACCTAACCTAACCTAACCTAACCTAACCTAACCTAACCTAACCTAACCTAACCTAACCTAACCTAACCTAACCTAACCTAACCTAACCTAACCTAACCTAACCTAACCTAACCTAACCTAACCTAACCTAACCTAACCTAACCTAACCTAACCTAACCTAACCTAACCTAACCTAACCTAACCTAACCTAACCTAACCTAACCTAACCTAACCTAACCTAACCTAACCTAACCTAACCTAACCTAACCTAACCTAACCTAACCTAACCTAACCTAACCTAACCTAACCTAACCTAACCTAACCTAACCTAACCTAACCTAACCTAACCTAACCTAACCTAACCTAACCTAACCTAACCTAACCTAACCTAACCTAACCTAACCTAACCTAACCTAACCTAACCTAACCTAACCTAACCTAACCTAACCTAACCTAACCTAACCTAACCTAACCTAACCTAACCTAACCTAACCTAACCTAACCTAACCTAACCTAACCTAACCTAACCTAACCTAACCTAACCTAACCTAACCTAACCTAACCTAACCTAACCTAACCTAACCTAACCTAACCTAACCTAACCTAACCTAACCTAACCTAACCTAACCTAACCTAACCTAACCTAACCTAACCTAACCTAACCTAACCTAACCTAACCTAACCTAACCTAACCTAACCTAACCTAACCTAACCTAACCTAACCTAACCTAACCTAACCTAACCTAACCTAACCTAACCTAACCTAACCTAACCTAACCTAACCTAACCTAACCTAACCTAACCTAACCTAACCTAACCTAACCTAACCTAACCTAACCTAACCTAACCTAACCTAACCTAACCTAACCTAACCTAACCTAACCTAACCTAACCTAACCTAACCTAACCTAACCTAACCTAACCTAACCTAACCTAACCTAACCTAACCTAACCTAACCTAACCTAACCTAACCTAACCTAACCTAACCTAACCTAACCTAACCTAACCTAACCTAACCTAACCTAACCTAACCTAACCTAACCTAACCTAACCTAACCTAACCTAACCTAACCTAACCTAACCTAACCTAACCTAACCTAACCTAACCTAACCTAACCTAACCTAACCTAACCTAACCTAACCTAACCTAACCTAACCTAACCTAACCTAACCTAACCTAACCTAACCTAACCTAACCTAACCTAACCTAACCTAACCTAACCTAACCTAACCTAACCTAACCTAACCTAACCTAACCTAACCTAACCTAACCTAACCTAACCTAACCTAACCTAACCTAACCTAACCTAACCTAACCTAACCTAACCTAACCTAACCTAACCTAACCTAACCTAACCTAACCTAACCTAACCTAACCTAACCTAACCTAACCTAACCTAACCTAACCTAACCTAACCTAACCTAACCTAACCTAACCTAACCTAACCTAACCTAACCTAACCTAACCTAACCTAACCTAACCTAACCTAACCTAACCTAACCTAACCTAACCTAACCTAACCTAACCTAACCTAACCTAACCTAACCTAACCTAACCTAACCTAACCTAACCTAACCTAACCTAACCTAACCTAACCTAACCTAACCTAACCTAACCTAACCTAACCTAACCTAACCTAACCTAACCTAACCTAACCTAACCTAACCTAACCTAACCTAACCTAACCTAACCTAACCTAACCTAACCTAACCTAACCTAACCTAACCTAACCTAACCTAACCGAGTCTCACTTGACCCTCTGAGCGAACCACCACGATTTTGTACCGCTCCAACCTTTGAAAATTCAAAAAAGTGGGTTTTTCGCGACCGATTTCAAAGTGCGATATATCACCAATCGCGTCTCGCCGCGCCGCATACGCTGGCAATTCGATCTTTAGTCGCGCGAATACGCAGTAAAAGTTATTCGCGAAAAACAGTGATTTTTAGTGGTTAAGTGGATGTGAAAACCACACTAAAGTTCTTATAAATCTGTGAAGCGTGAAGTGATCTTCGTGAAAAAAGTGTCTGTGTGTGGGCTTCACAGGCCCCCACCACCTGGCAGCTTCGGCTTTCCCGGAAAACTGTTAGTTTTCCCGGTAGAGAGCCGAAAAGGGTTTTCCGACCACGTGCTTTTCAGCACGAGGTTCGACAAGGAGTCACCACAGCCACTTCAAAATCGGGAAGATAAAAGAAGGTACCAAGATCAACATAATTTTGAAAAAAGTGGATTTTTAAATCCAGTAGTTTGTAATTATTTTAAATTAGAAGATCAAAACTTTGTACCAGCGTAACTTCAAAACAAAGGAAAAATTGGAAATTCGGCAATTGCTATCTTTTGCGCGCTCATTAGCAGAATAAGAAAGAAGCAAAAGAAAAATTTTTGGACATTTTTTGTAGCCACCAAAATTAAAAAACTAAAAAATTTTGTATTTTGAAAAAATTGTTCAACCGAATTTGCGGTAAAATTTATTTTAGTTAAGTACTGTATAGACCCTAAGTTTATCTATTTTTTAACATTTTTTGTGTATTTTTAGCACTTGCCACCGCCGAGCTATCGATTTTTTAGTGTTTTTTGTTAATAAATTCAAAATTAATAATAAATAAATAACTCTTAAGGCAGAATCGGTCTCAAAGACCCCTAATTAGTATATAGAGACCCAAAGTTGGATCCTGTAGCCCTTAAGATAAAAGTTTTGAAAAATTTCGCCATTTTGTTTTAGGTTTTTAAAATTTTCATAAATCGATAGCTCGACAACGGTAGGGCTTAGAGCTTCGGGGTTTTGGACAAAAATAGGCGCGGGCAAAGGACTTTCGCCTGAAACAGGTTTGGAGGCGATTGGAGAAAAAATTTTATTTTGGCTCCAGACCCCCCCAAAAGGGTTCCCGGGGAGGCGTCAAGCCTACTAAAGAAAGTCCGAACATTCTAGGACAAGTGGTTGCCGAGATATCGTGGTTTGAATTTTGGTTTTGACAGCTCGGCGGCCATCTTGGAAAAGTTCGGAACCCCATAGCTCCGCAACCGAGGGTCGTGGGAAGTTGTGGTTTTTTGTTTTGGCATTGGGGGGGCAAGCTCTAACCGCCTCCTGAAATTCAGGAGATTTGGAGCTGAAAATTTTCAGGAAGCTGAAAACCATCTGGGGAGGTAGAGGGGGTCGGGACGAACAGAGCAAACCCAAACTTGGCCGCTCTGTGACGTCTAGGGCCGGAGATACGGGCGATCGAAGTTCGACTTTGACAGCTCCGCCGCCATTTTGGAAAACTTTGATCGCCTGTAACTTCGGAACGGGGCGTCGCAGAGGGGTGTGGTTTTCTTTGGGCGTCTTGGCGGCCTCTGCCCTACCCGACCAGGGGGGTTTGGTGGGGTTTGGAGTTTTAAAAAATTCTTGGTCCAAAAAGGCTACCGGTGGGTAGAACTCGTCGCGCTCTCTAAGATTAGCCCAAGCACGAGCGTAATCGGCCTGGTGGTTCGGGAGATACGGGGGATTTTGAAAACACGGGCGGCCATCTTGGAAAACTTTGTGCCCCTGTTTCTCTGGAACCCCTTGGGTTAGTGGCAACGTGTTTGGGTTCATTGGAAAGGGCTCGACGAGGGCTACAAACTGGGCCACTCTACACGACTCTAGGTAGAGTGTGTAGAGTTTCGGGGGGAAAAAATTTACATTATTCAAAATTTATACTGGGGTACGGTGGTTTTCACCTCTACCTGAACCCGTAAAGCTCCTGAAGTGGGTAGAGCATCAAAAAAGGGAAACCGCAGCTTCCAATTGTCGAAAAAATTTAGGTTTAAGTACTTTAATTTTACTTATTCAATAAGACTTGTGCCTTATTGGCCAGACTAGATTAAGACGCTGTAAATATTATATTTTTTTTTTAACATCCTTAGATTAAAGCCCCTATTGGCAAAACGTAGCTTTAGTGACATATAGCCCTATTGGCATTTAGTATTAGATAGACTGTAGCAGTGCTACACAAGACTAGGTCGTAGAGATAGCTCTACGTCTAAACTAAAATAAGGATTCAGGAACTCTTCATTTTAAAAATTTTTCTTTTTAATTCGTGTTTATCAGGACACGCCAAGCAAGCGCGGAGTACAGCGGGTTGTAGCTGCAACGAAACACATAACACGCAGAAACACACATACCCTGGGTAACATACATCTACACTTACATACACTACACAGTCAAATACACTATACAAGCGCACGTAGACACACCTCTTAACTCGCCTTCAGGACGGTGCCTTGGTCGGTCACTTTGGGCACATCCCGCAAATATTGAAATTTAATTGAAGTTTTAATTTATTACAATCATTATACATATATATACAAACACATTAAGTTAATCATTATATTGGCTACACACACGCATCTCTAAAAATGTTTGGACACAGAACACCCGTCAAAAGGTCAACTACCCCACCAAAGACCGAGGCGGGACCATCTCAAATTAAAAATACAACAACTGTCCCCACCCTAGACAAAATAAAAATAAATACCACAAGCTTAAGAAGCCCTCCAGAAGAAAGACGGCCTACAAAGCCAGTTAGGCGTAGCATTGATGAGTTGGAGCAACGCGATGCAGATAAAACAAGACCCTTACCGCAGTCGCAGCCACTACAAGCAAAACTGTCACCATCAGTCCCTACGCCTCACAATAGGCACTCCAGGGCAATAAAGTGTCTCGAAAATATTAAGAGACAAGTAGGGGAGGCACGCAATCTCAAGCGGGAGATAAGGAAAGAGGTAGAAGACAACGCGGACCTGTTGCTCAAAATAATGAACGCATACGAGGATGAAAGAAAGAAAATGAAAAGGGAAGAGCCAGGGAGAGTGATAGAGGTTGACAGTGGAAGTATAGCGTCCACAGACAACATTGTGAGAAAGATTGAAGAGAATGAAAGATTGTTAAGAGAGAATGGTAGAATTATGAAAGAATTAAAAGAGAAAATAGAGAAACAAGACGAAAGAGAGACAGAGAGAGAAAGAAAGTTAGACAGGAATGAAAGTATGATCAAACAGAGTAATAAGGTTATGATAGATCTGAAAGAAAAGATTGAACAACAAGATGAGAGAGAAAAAGAGAGAGAAAGTAAGGGCGTCATGACGTACGCGGGAGTGGTTGCGAGCCGGAGCAAACAACAGCCTGTAGAGCAAACGGCGCTCCACTCCGTAATCGTCACGTCAACGGATGAAAAAGAGACTGGGGATGAGGTGATGGAAAGACTTAGAAGAGTAGCAAGTGAAGATGAAGGATGGATTACAGTAGAAAAGGTACGAAAGACGAAGGATAGAAGCGTAATAATAGGATATAAGACAGATGAAGAAAGAAAGCGAGCGCAAAAGAGAATTGGAGAGAAAGAGAAGGGCCTCTGCATCGAACAGGTCAAAAATAGGGACCCACTATTGGTGCTGTACGGCGTACTTAAAGTCCACAAGGACGAAGATCTTTTGAAGGTGATCAGGTCTCGAAATCGTGACGTTTTCAGAGACCTCGACCCGGAACAGGATCGTATGACCGTGCAGTACCGTAGGGGAGCAAGAAACCCCCACATATGCCATGTGGTGCTCAGAGTCTCTCCGGCAATCTGGTCCCGTGCCCTGGGTATAGGGCGCCTGCAGGTTGATCTGCAACCAATAAGAGTTGCAGATCAAACTCCCCTGACGCAGTGCTCTCTGTGCTTGGGGTACGGGCACAGCAGGAAATTCTGCAAAACCTCGGAGCCCACTTGCAGTCATTGCGGTGGGCTCCACATGAGACTCAAATGTCCAGAGAGAGCAGTGGGTGCAGAACCCAACTGCCAGAATTGCCAAAGAGAGGGTCTGGGCAGCACAAGGCATAACATATTCAGCGATGCATGCCCAGTACGAATGAGATGGGACAAAATAGCGAGAGCGTCCACACAGTATTGCTGAGGGCACCCCGGTGAATGCTGCCCCCTACAGAGTGTTGCAGGCGAACCTCATGAAGAAGAAACTGGCAACCGACGAGTTAATGCTCGAGGCTTCGAAGCGCAAGGTTGCGTTCGCACTGGTGCAGGAGCCCTACGTGGGCGGGATAAGAAGGATGAAGGCATACCAGGGCGTCAGGGTCTTCCAGAACGGTGTGCAGGGAGATGGGACGATAAAGGCGGCCATCGTTGTTTTTGACCCAGCGGTGGACGTCATACCGTACCCGCAACTCACCACCGATAACATCGTGGTGGTGGGGATCCAAACCACTGTCTGGAAGATCACGCTGGTGTCCTTCTACTTTGAACCCCAAGTCCCATTGGGGCCCTACCTAGAGCACCTTAAGAAGATCGAGCATGCGTCGGGACCCCGGGGACTTCTCATTGGAGGCGACGCCAACGCAAAGAGCACCTGGTGGGGGCACCCATTCGAAAACCAGAGAGGTAGCGACTTCAGAGACGCTCTCGAACAGATGAACCTTCATGTCCTGAACAGTGGAAATATTCCGACCTTCGATACTGTGCGGGGTGGAAAGAGGTACCACAGCAGCGTCGATGTCACTGCCTGCACGGGCGACATGCTCGCCCTGGTCGGCGCCTGGAGGGTTGACACTAGCCTGGTTAGTTCTGACCACAACGGCATAGCCTTCAGCATCAGCTTGGAAAGGGCAAAAGGCACCCACATAAAAAGAACCACGCGCCTCTATAACACCAAGAAGGCAAATTGGACCAACTTCCGGGTCAGCGTGGTTCAACACCTTGAATCTCGGGTGGACCCCATTACAAATATGGGTGAGCTAGAAGCCGAGGTGAGTGCGTTCTCCAACGCCATAAAAATAGCATGCGAGGAGAACATACCGGTGAAAAAAGCGGAACAGCTGTTGGCTATGCCGTGGTGGACAGAAAGTTTAGCGAACTTAAAAAGGGAGGTCAACACCAAAAGACGCCGAATCAGAAATGCGGCACCAGACAGGAGAGATTTGGTCGTTGCGCGGTACCTAGAATGCAAGGAGAAGTATGAAACGGAAGTAAGAATGGCACAGATTGAAGGTTGGAAGACTTTCTGCGGAAAGCAGGACAGGGAGGGAGTCTGGGAGGGGGTTTATAGAATGATAGGGAGGGCCACAGTAAGGGAAGAAGACCTACTGCTAATCCACAATGGAACCCATCTGGACGCAGGGGGCTCGGCGGAACTCCTCGCTCGGGTCTTTTACCCGAGAGACCAGCTGGAGGAGGATAATGAGGTGCATCGTCAGATACGCGAGACCGCCGAAAAGGTAGAAGATGGAGAGGGTCATGATAGCAATGACCCACCTTTTACGGTGGGCGAACTGATCGATGCACTTCACAGATTCAACCCCAAGAAAGCTCCCGGGGTGGATGGCTTTACAGCCGACATCTGCACCCACGCCATTAGGGCCGACCCCTTGCACTTTTTGAAGCTGCTGAATCAGTGCCTCCATCACGGCTACTTTCCTAAAATATGGAAGGAGGCCGTGGTGGTGGTACTGAAGAAGCCAGGTAAAACCTCGTACACCGAACCCAAATCGTACAGGCCGATTGGGCTATTGCCCGTCCTTGGTAAGGTGTACGAGAGAATGTTGGTCACTCGACTCAAATACCATCTACTGCCGCGGATGAGTACTCGCCAGTACGGCTTTATGCCCCAGAAAAGCACCGAGGACGCCCTCTATGACCTTATGGGGCACATAGGGGCTAGACTTCATGAGAAGAAAATAGTCACTATGGTGTCCCTGGACATAGAGGGGGCCTTCGACAGCGCCTGGTGGCCTGTCATAAAGGTACGACTGGCTGAGGAAAAGTGTCCGGCAAATTTGAGGAGGGTGATCGGCAGCTACCTTAGCGAGAGAAGTGTAAGGGTAAGGTATGCGGGCGCGGAGTGTAGACGCTCCACGGAGAAAGGGTGCGTCCAAGGATCGATAGGCGGTCCCTTACTGTGGAACTTGATTCTGAATCCGCTTTTGAAAGAGTTGGAGCACAGGGACGTATACGTTCAGGCTTTCGCGGACGATGTGGTTTTAGTGTTCGATGGAGATACCGGTCTGGAGATAGAGGGACGTGCCAATGCCTCTCTCGCACATGTGCGGGAGTGGGGCATCGGAAATAAATTAAAGTTTGCACCGCACAAGACGTGCGCAATGGTCATCACTCGTAGATTGAAGTACGATGCCCCGCGCCTCAGCATGGGCGGGATAGACATTGGCATGTCCAACGAGATTAAAATCCTGGGGCTCACAATCGACCACAAACTCACATTCAACACACACGTTTCTAACACATGCAGAAAGGCGATCGGCATCTACAGGAAGCTAGCGAGGATGGCCCGGATCAGCTGGGGGTTACACCCCGAGGTGATCCGGATGATCTACGTGGCGGCCGTGGAGCCGACGATATTGTACGCGGCCAGTGCTTGGCACGCGACGGCGGAGAAGCTTGGTTTCCGAAAGCAGCTGAACGTGGTACAGCGCGGC
>CAOLNX010000041.1:42500-60000 GCA_948477245.1 Thumatha senex
CCTAACCTAACCTAACCTAACCTAACCTAACCTAACCTAACCTAACCTAACCTAACCTAACCTAACCTAACCTAACCTAACCTAACCTAACCTAACCTAACCTAACCTAACCTAACCTAACCTAACCTAACCTAACCTAACCTAACCTAACCTAACCTAACCTAACCTAACCTAACCTAACCTAACCTAACCTAACCTAACCTAACCTAACCTAACCTAACCTAACCTAACCTAACCTAACCTAACCTAACCTAACCTAACCTAACCTAACCTAACCTAACCTAACCTAACCTAACCTAACCTAACCTAACCTAACCTAACCTAACCTAACCTAACCTAACCTAACCTAACCTAACCTAACCTAACCTAACCTAACCTAACCTAACCTAACCTAACCTAACCTAACCTAACCTAACCTAACCTAACCTAACCTAACCTAACCTAACCTAACCTAACCTAACCTAACCTAACCTAACCTAACCTAACCTAACCTAACCTAACCTAACCTAACCTAACCTAACCTAACCTAACCTAACCTAACCTAACCTAACCTAACCTAACCTAACCTAACCTAACCTAACCTAACCTAACCTAACCTAACCTAACCTAACCTAACCTAACCTAACCTAACCTAACCTAACCTAACCTAACCTAACCTAACCTAACCTAACCTAACCTAACCTAACCTAACCTAACCTAACCTAACCTAACCTAACCTAACCTAACCTAACCTAACCTAACCTAACCTAACCTAACCTAACCTAACCTAACCTAACCTAACCTAACCTAACCTAACCTAACCTAACCTAACCTAACCTAACCTAACCTAACCTAACCTAACCTAACCTAACCTAACCTAACCTAACCTAACCTAACCTAACCTAACCTAACCTAACCTAACCTAACCTAACCTAACCTAACCTAACCTAACCTAACCTAACCTAACCTAACCTAACCTAACCTAACCTAACCTAACCTAACCTAACCTAACCTAACCTAACCTAACCTAACCTAACCTAACCTAACCTAACCTAACCTAACCTAACCTAACCTAACCTAACCTAACCTAACCTAACCTAACCTAACCTAACCTAACCTAACCTAACCTAACCTAACCTAACCTAACCTAACCTAACCTAACCTAACCTAACCTAACCTAACCTAACCTAACCTAACCTAACCTAACCTAACCTAACCTAACCTAACCTAACCTAACCTAACCTAACCTAACCTAACCTAACCTAACCTAACCTAACCTAACCTAACCTAACCTAACCTAACCTAACCTAACCTAACCTAACCTAACCTAACCTAACCTAACCTAACCTAACCTAACCTAACCTAACCTAACCTAACCTAACCTAACCTAACCTAACCTAACCTAACCTAACCTAACCTAACCTAACCTAACCTAACCTAACCTAACCTAACCTAACCTAACCTAACCTAACCTAACCTAACCTAACCTAACCTAACCTAACCTAACCTAACCTAACCTAACCTAACCTAACCTAACCTAACCTAACCTAACCTAACCTAACCTAACCTAACCTAACCTAACCTAACCTAACCTAACCTAACCTAACCTAACCTAACCTAACCTAACCTAACCTAACCTAACCTAACCTAACCTAACCTAACCTAACCTAACCTAACCTAACCTAACCTAACCTAACCTAACCTAACCTAACCTAACCTAACCTAACCTAACCTAACCTAACCTAACCTAACCTAACCTAACCTAACCTAACCTAACCTAACCTAACCTAACCTAACCTAACCTAACCTAACCTAACCTAACCTAACCTAACCTAACCTAACCTAACCTAACCTAACCTAACCTAACCTAACCTAACCTAACCTAACCTAACCTAACCTAACCTAACCTAACCTAACCTAACCTAACCTAACCTAACCTAACCTAACCTAACCTAACCTAACCTAACCTAACCTAACCTAACCTAACCTAACCTAACCTAACCTAACCTAACCTAACCTAACCTAACCTAACCTAACCTAACCTAACCTAACCTAACCTAACCTAACCTAACCTAACCTAACCTAACCTAACCTAACCTAACCTAACCTAACCTAACCTAACCTAACCTAACCTAACCTAACCTAACCTAACCTAACCTAACCTAACCTAACCTAACCTAACCTAACCTAACCTAACCTAACCTAACCTAACCTAACCTAACCTAACCTAACCTAACCTAACCTAACCTAACCTAACCTAACCTAACCTAACCTAACCTAACCTAACCTAACCTAACCGGTTTTTTGTTTTGGCATTGGGGGGGCAAGCTCTAACCGCCTCCTGAAATTCAGGAGATTTGGAGCTGAAAATTTTCAGGAAGCTGAAAACCATCTGGGGGGGTAGAGGGGGTCGGGACGAACAGAGCAAACCCAAACTTGGCCGCTCTGCGACGTCTAGGGCCGGAGATACGGGCGATCGAAGTTCGACTTTGACAGCTCCGCCGCCATTTTGGAAAACTTTGATCGCCTGTGACTTCGGAACGGGGCGTCGCAGAGGGGTGTGGTTTTCTTTGGGCGTCTTGGCGGCCTCTGCCCTACCCGACCAGGGGGGTTTGGTGGGGTTTGGAGTTTTAAAAAATTCTTGGTCCTAAAAGGCTACCGGTGGGTAGAACTCGTCGCGCTCTCTAAGATTAACCCAAGCACGAGCGTAATCGGCCTGGTGGTTCGGGAGATACGGGGGTTTTTGAAAACACGGGCGGCCATCTTGGAAAACTTTGTGCCCCTGTTTCTCTGGAACCCCTTGGGTTAGTGGCAACGTGTTTGGGTTCATTGGAAAGGGCTCGACGAGGGCTACAAACTGGGCCACTCTACACGACTCTAGGTAGAGTGTGTAGAGTTTCGGGGGGAAAAAATTTACATTATTCAAAATTTATACTGGGGTACGGTGGTTTTCACCTCTACCTGAACCCGTAAAGCTCCTGAAGTGGGTAGAGCATCAAAAAAGGGGAACCGCAGCTTCCAATTGTCGAAAAAATTTAGGTTTAAGTACTTTAATTTTACTTATTCAATAAGACTTGTGCCTTATTGGCCAGACTAGATTAAGACGTTGTAATATTATATTTTTTTTAACATCCTTAGATTAAAGCCCCTATTGGCAAAACGTAGCTTTAGTGACATATAGCCCTATTGGCATTTAGTATTAGATAGACTGTAGCAGTGCTACACAAGACTAGGTCGTAGAGATAGCTCTACGTCTAAACTAAAATAAGGATTCAGGAACTCTTCATTTTAAAAATTTTTTATTAATTCGTGTTTATCAGGACACGCCAAGCAAGCGCGGAGTACAGCGGGTTGTAGCTGCAACGAAACACATAACACGCAGAAACACACATACCCTGGGTAACATACATCTACACTTACATACACTACACAGTCAAATACACTATACAAGCGCACGTAGACACACCTCTTAACTCGCCTTCAGGACGGTGCCTTGGTCGGTCACTTTGGGCACATCCCGCAAATATTGAAATTTAATTGAAGTTTTAATTTATTACAATCATTATACATATATATACAAACACATTAAATTAATTATTATATTGGCTACACACACGCATTTTTAAAAATGTTTGGGCACAGGACACCCGTCAAAAGAACAACTACCTCACCAAAGACCGAAGCGGGACCATCTCAAATCAAAGACATAACAACTGTCCCCACCCCAGAAAAAAGTAAAATAAGTACTACAAACTTAAGAAGCCCCCCGGAAGAAAGACGGCCTACAAAGCCAGTTAGGCGTAGTATTGACGAGCTGGAGCAACGCGATGCAGGTAAAATAAGACCCTTACCGCAGTCGCAGCCACTACAGGCGAAAACAAGGGAGACACTGGGAACACAATTGTCACCATCAGTCCCAACAGCTCATAATAGGCACTCTAGAGCTATAAAGTGTCTTGAAAACATTAAGAGACAAGTAGGGGAGGCACGTAATCTAAAGCGAGAAATAAGGAAAGAGGTAGATGAAAACGCGGACCTGTTGCTCAAAATAATGAACGCATACGAGGATGAAAGAAAGAAAATGAAAAAGGAAGAGCCAGGGAGAGTGATAGAGGTTGACAGTGGAAGTATAGCGTCCACAGACAACATAGTGAGAAAGATTGAAGAGAATGAAAGACTGTTAAGAGAGAATGGTAGAATTATGAAAGAATTAAAAGAGAAAATAGAGAAACAAGACGAAAGAGAGACAGAGAGAGAAAGAAAGTTAGACAGGAATGAAAGTATGATCAAACAGAGTAATAAGGTTATGATAGATCTGAAAGAAAAGATTGAACAACAAGATGAGAGAGAAAAAGAGAGAGAAAGTAAGGGCGTCATGACGTACGCGGGAGTGGTTGCGAGCCGGAGCAAACAACAGCCTGTAGAGCAAACGGCGCTCCACTCCGTAATCGTCACGTCAACGGATGAAAAAGAGACTGGGGATGAGGTGATGGAAAGACTTAGAAGAGTAGCAAGTGAAGATGAAGGATGGATTACAGTAGAAAAGGTACGAAAGACGAAGGATAGAAGCGTAATAATAGGATATAAGACAGATGAAGAAAGAAAGCGAGCGCAAAAGAGAATTGGGGAGAAAGAGAAGGGCCTCTGCATCGAGCAGGTCAAAAACCGGGACCCATTATTGGTGCTGTACGGCGTACTGAAAATCCATAAAGACGAACATCTCCTGAAGGTGATCAGGTCACGAAATCGTGATGTTTTTAGAGACCTTGATCCGGAACAGGATCGTATGACCGTGCAGTACCGTAGGGGTGCAAGAAACCCTCACATATGCCATGTGGTGCTCAGGGTCTCTCCGGCAATTTGGTCCCGTGTCCTGGGTATAGGGCGCCTGCAGGTTGATCTGCAACCGATAAGAGTTGCAGATCAAACTCCCCTGACGCAGTGCTCTCTGTGCTTGGGGTACGGACACAGCAGAAAATTCTGCAAAACATCGGAGCCCACTTGCAGTCATTGCGGTGGGCTCCACATGAGACTTAAATGTCCGGAGAGAGCAGTGGGTGCAGAACCCAACTGCCAGAATTGCCAAAGAGAGGGCCTGGGCAGCACAAGGCATAACATATTCAGCGATGCATGCCCGGTACGAATGAGGTGGGACAAAATAGCGAGAGCGTCCACACAGTATTGCTGAAGGCACCCCGGTGAATGCTGCCCCCTACAGAGTGTTGCAGGCGAACCTCATGAAGAAGAAACTGGCAACCGACGAGTTAATGCTCGAGGCTTCGAAACGCAAGGTTGCCTTCGCACTGGTGCAGGAGCCCTACGTGGGCGGGATAAGAAGGATGAAGGCATACCAGGGCGTCAGGGTCTTCCAGAACGGTGTGCAGGGAGATGGGACGATAAAGGCGGCCATCGTTGTTTTTGACCCAACGGTGGACGTCATACCGTACCCGCAACTCACCACCGATAACATCGTGGTGGTGGGGATCCAAACCACTGTCTGGAAGATCACGCTGGTGTCCTTCTACTTTGAACCCCAAGTCCCATTGGGGCCCTACCTAGAGCACCTTAAGAAGATCGAGCATGCGTCGGGACCCCGGGGACTTCTCATTGGAGGCGACGCCAACGCAAAGAGCACCTGGTGGGGGCACCCATTCGAAAACCAGAGAGGTAGCGACTTCAGAGACGCTCTCGAACAGATGAACTTTCATGTCCTGAACAGTGGAAATATTCCGACCTTCGATACTGTGCGGGGTGGAAAGAGGTACCACAGCAGCGTCGATGTCACTGCCTGCACGGGCGACATGCTCGCCCTGGTCGGCGCCTGGAGGGTTGACACTAGCCTGGTTAGTTCTGACCACAACGGCATAGCCTTCAGCATCAGCTTGGAAAGGGCAAAAGGCACCCACATAAAAAGAACCACGCGCCTCTATAACACCAAGAAGGCAAACTGGACCAACTTCCGGGTCAGCGTGGTTCAACACCTTGAATCTCGGGTGGACCCCATTACAAATATGGGTGAGCTAGAAGCCGAGGTGAGTGCGTTCTCCAACGCCATAAATACAGCATGCGAGGAGAACATACCGGTGAAAAAAGCGGAACAGCTGTTGGCTATGCCGTGGTGGACAGAAAGTTTAGCGAACTTAAAAAGGGAGGTCAACACCAAAAGACGCCGAATCAGAAATGCGGCACCAGACAGGAGAGATCTGGTCGTTGCGCGGTACCTAGAATGCAAGGAGAAGTATGAAACGGAAGTAAGAATGGCACAGATTGAAGGTTGGAAGACTTTCTGCGGAAAGCAGGACAGGGAGGGAGTCTGGGAGGGGGTTTATAGAATGATAGGGAGGGCCACAGTAAGGGAAGAAGACCTACTGCTAATCCACAATGGAACCCATCTGGACGCAGGGGGCTCGGCGGAACTCCTCGCTCGGGTCTTTTACCCGAGAGACCAGCTGGAGGAGGATAATGAGGTGCATCGTCAGATACGCGAGACCGCCGAAAAGGTAGAAGATGGAGAGGGTCATGATAGCAATGACCCACCTTTTACGGTGGGCGAACTGATCGATGCACTTCACAGATTCAACCCCAAGAAAGCTCCCGGGGTGGATGGCTTTACAGCCGACATCTGCACCCACGCCATTAGGGCCGACCCCTTGTACTTTTTGAAGCTGCTGAATCAGTGCCTCCATCACGGCTACTTTCCTAAAATATGGAAGGAGGCCGTGGTGGTGGTGCTGAAGAAGCCAGGTAAAACCTCGTACACCGAACCCAAATCGTACAGGCCGATTGGGCTATTGCCCGTCCTTGGTAAGGTGTACGAGAGAATGTTGGTCACTCGACTCAAATACCATCTACTGCCGCGGATGAGTACTCGCCAGTACGGCTTTATGCCCCAGAAAAGCACCGAAGACGCCCTCTATGACCTTATGAGGCACATAGGGGCTAGACTTCATGAGAAGAAAATAGTCACTATGGTGTCCCTGGACATAGAGGGGGCCTTCGACAGCGCCTGGTGGCCTGTCATAAAGGTACGACTGGCTGAGGAAAAGTGTCCGGCAAATTTGAGGAGGGTGATCGGCAGCTACCTTAGCGAGAGAAGTGTAAGGGTAAGGTATGCGGGCGCGGAGTGTAGACGCTCCACGGAGAAAGGGTGCGTCCAAGGATCGATAGGCGGTCCCTTACTGTGGAACTTGATTCTGAATCCGCTTTTGAAAGAGTTGGAGCACAGGGACGTCTACGTTCAGGCTTTCGCGGACGATGTGGTTTTGGTGTTCGATGGAGATACCGGTCTGGAGATAGAGAGACATGCCAATGCCTCTCTCGCACGTGTGCGGGAGTGGGGCATCGGAAATAAATTAAACACCGCACAAGACGTGCGCAATGGTTATAACGCGTAAATTAAAGTACGATGCCCCGCGCCTTAGCATGGGCGGGATAGACATTGGCATGTCTAACGAGATTAAAATCCTGGGGCTCACTATCGACCACAAACTTACATTCAACACACACGTTTCTAACATATGCAGAAAGGCGATCGGCATCTACGGGAAGCTAGCGAGGATGGCCCGGATCAGCTGGGGGTTACACCCCGAGGTGATCCGGACGATCTACGTGGCGGCCGTGGAGCCGACGATATTGTACGCGGCCAGTGCTTGGCACGCAACGGCGGAGAAGCTTGGTTTCCGAAAGCAGCTGAACGTGGTACAGCGCGGCTTCGCCCAAAAGCTCTGCAAGGCCTATCGTACGGTCTCCCTGAACTCGGCGCTGATCTTGGCTGGGTTGCTCCCTCTGGACCTCAGAGTTCACGAGGTGGCCTCATTATATGAGGCCAAGAGAGGGGTAAACCAGTCATGGTTGGGAGACAGGGAGGTCGAACGAATGACCTCGGCTTTGGAGATGCCTCACCCCGCGGAGCATACCGTCCTGGAGTTTACAAGTCTGGTAGACGAGGAACAATTAAAAGCAGTCAATAAATTTGACGTAAGAATATTTACCGATGGGAGCAAGATTGAGGGCCGAGTCGGTGCTGCGTTATCCTTTTGGAATAGCGAGACCGAGACTAAGGCCCTCAAACTTGCTCTCTCGCCCTACTGCACCGTCTACCAGGCCGAGCTCTTGGCGCTATGCAAAGCGGCCAGTGAGGTCCTCAGGCGTGGCGCGTCCACGTTCGGCATCTTCAGTGATAGCAGAGCCGCTCTCTTGACGGTAGTAAACCGTCATGCCCTCCATCCCTTGGCAGTGGAGACCAGGGCCGCAATTCAGCGCGGATTGGCCCAGGGTAAGGAAATCTCCTTATTCTGGGTCAAGGCCCACGCAGGGCTGGAGGGCAATGAGCGAGCAGATGTGCTCGCGAAGGAAGCGGCTCTGACACTGAAGAGAGCACCGGACTACGGCCTGTGCCCTGTTTCATTCGTCAGGCGTGCTCTGAGGCAGAGCACGCTTGGGGAGTGGAACAAGAGGTACAGGGAGGGCGAGACCGCCTCCGTCACCAAGGTTTTCTTCCCTTGCGCAGTGGCGGCGTACAGTATCGTCCGCAAGATGACGATCGCCGGTACTACAACCCAGCTTCTAACGGGACACGGTGGGTTCGCCGAATACTTGGCTCGTTTCAAGTGTAAGGCGGACCCATCGTGTGCCTGCGAACCCGGTGTTGCTGAAAATGTGGTCCACCTGTTAGTGGAATGTCCGGTCCATGGCTCTGAGAGAGCGGAATTGGAGATAGAGCTTGGGTTGGCAGTCACGGTTGACAACTTGCCGATATTGTTATCAAAACATAGAGAGGAGTTCCTAAAATATAGCACAAAAATTGTAAAAATAGTAAATATAAGAAATAGGATATAAGAATGAGCAACAATATAGATATAAGTATATTGCCCTGTTACATTCAAAATAAGATAATGGAACTAGTTTAAGAATTGTAAATTGTATTAGAAAGTAAGAAAATTATATGTATATTAAAATGGTAAAATAAAGAAAAACCCCCACACACCACCTTATCCCAAAAGTATGAAAGAATTTGTATAAATGCTGGAGGACGTATAAAAGCGTGACGAGTATGCCTATTGGGGCCGGAATAAAAGAAGATAATATAAGACATAATTACAGAAACAGAGTGAAAGAGCGGGATAGTATGAAAGTGCGAGAAGAATACAAGAAGAACTGGAATGTAACGAGAAGACTGAATGAGGTTTTGAATTATTTGAAGTAGACATAGTTAAATCATGCCCTGCGGGGCTTGCATAAGAATAGCTTAGCTAGTTAATAAACTGAGATAAGATAGCTTTGCCCATGGCAAAGATGCGTGTAAAAAAAAAAAAAAAAAAAAAAAAAAAAAAAAAAAAAAAAAAAAAAAAAAAAAAAAAAAAAAAAAACCTAACCTAACCTAACCTAACCTAACCTAACCTAACCTAACCTAACCTAACCTAACCTAACCTAACCTAACCTAACCTAACCTAACCTAACCTAACCTAACCTAACCTAACCTAACCTAACCTAACCTAACCTAACCTAACCTAACCTAACCTAACCTAACCTAACCTAACCTAACCTAACCTAACCTAACCTAACCTAACCTAACCTAACCTAACCTAACCTAACCTAACCTAACCTAACCTAACCTAACCTAACCTAACCTAACCTAACCTAACCTAACCTAACCTAACCTAACCTAACCTAACCTAACCTAACCTAACCTAACCTAACCTAACCTAACCTAACCTAACCTAACCTAACCTAACCTAACCTAACCTAACCTAACCTAACCTAACCTAACCTAACCTAACCTAACCTAACCTAACCTAACCTAACCTAACCTAACCTAACCTAACCTAACCTAACCTAACCTAACCTAACCTAACCTAACCTAACCTAACCTAACCTAACCTAACCTAACCTAACCTAACCTAACCTAACCTAACCTAACCTAACCTAACCTAACCTAACCTAACCTAACCTAACCTAACCTAACCTAACCTAACCTAACCTAACCTAACCTAACCTAACCTAACCTAACCTAACCTAACCTAACCTAACCTAACCTAACCTAACCTAACCTAACCTAACCTAACCTAACCTAACCTAACCTAACCTAACCAGTCTCACTCGACCCTCTGAACAAACCACCACGTTTTCGTAACGCTCCGACTTTTGAAAAATCGAAAAAGTGGGTTTTTCGCGACCGAATTCAAAGTGCGATATATCACCGATCGCGTCTCGCCGCGTAGCATCCGCTGGCATTTCACTCTTCGGTCGCGCGACAACGCAGCGAAAGTTATTCGCGAAAAACTGTGAAATTTAGGGGTTAAGTGTACGTAAAAATTCCACTAAAGTTCGAATATTTCAGCGAAAAATAAAGTGATCTCAGTGAAAAAAGTGTCTGTGTGTGGGCTTCATAGGCCCCCACCGCCTGGCAGCTTCGGCTTTCCCGGAAAACTATTAGTTTTCCCGGTAGAGAGCCGAAAAGGGTTTTCCAACCACGTGCTTTTCAACACGAGGTTCGACAAGGAGCCGCCGCTGCCTCTTCAAAATCGGGAAGACACAAGGAGGTACCAAGATATACATAATCCTGAAAAAATTAGATTTTTAAAACTAGTGGTTTATAATTAATTTTAATTAGAAGTTATAAACTTTGAACTAATATAACTTCAAAACAAAGAAAAAATTCAAAATTCGGCAACTGCTATTTTTTGCGCGCTCATTAGCAGAATAAGTAGAAATCAAAAGAAAAAATTTTGGACATTTTTTGTGGACACTGAAATTAAAAAACTAAAATTTTTTGTATTTTTGAAAATTAGTTCTACTGAAATTGAGGAAAAATTTATTATAGTTAAGTTCTATATAGATATTAAGTTTCCCTATTTTTTAAAATTTTTTGTATATTTTTAGCACTTACGACTGCCGAGCTATCGATTTTTTTAGGTATTTTGCTAATAAATTCAAAATTAATAGAAAATAAGAAATTCATAGAGCAGAAACGGTCTCAGAGACCCTAAATTAGTATTTGGAGACCCAAAGTTGGGTCCTCTAGCCCTTAAAATAAAAATTTTTTAAATTTTCGCCATCTTGTTTTTAGTTTTTAAAATTTTCGAAATTCGATAGCTCGACAACGGGAGGGCTTAGAGCAGCGGGGTTTTGGACGAAAATAGGTTCGGGCAAAGGACTTTCGCCTGAAACAGGTTTGGGGGCGTTTGGGGAGAAATTTTTATTTTAGCTCCAGACCCCCCCAAAAGGGTTCCCGAGGAGGCGCCAAGCCTGCCAAGGAAAGTCCGAACATTCTAGGACAAGTGGTTGCCGAGATATCGTGGTTTGAATTTTGGTTTTGACAGCTCGGCGGCCATCTTGGAAAAGTTCGGAACCCCGTAGCTCCGCAACCGAGGGTCGTGGGAAGTTGTGGTTTTTTGTCTTGGCATTGGGGGGAAAAGCTCTAACCGCCTCCTGAAATTCAGGAGATTTGGAGCTGAAAATTTTCAGGAAGCTGAAAACCATCTGGGGGGGTAGAGGGGGTCGGGACGAACAGAGCAAACCCAAACTTGGCCGCTCTGCGACGTCTAGGGCCGGAGATACGGGCGATCGAAGTTCGACTTTGACAGCCCCGCCGCCATCTTGGAAAACTTTGATCGCCTGTGGCTTCGGAACGGGGCGTCGCAGAGGGGTGTGGTTTTCTCTGGGCGTCTTGGCGGCCTCTGCCCTACCCGACCAGGGGGGTTTGGTGGGGTTTGGAGTTTTAAAAAATTCTTGGTCCAAAAAGGCTACCGGTGGGTAGAACTCGTCGCGCTCTCTAAGATTAACCCAAGCACGAGCGTAATCGGCCTGGTGGTTCGGGAGATACGGGGGTTTTTGGAAACTCGGGCGGCCATCTTGAAAAACTTTGTGCCCCTGTTTCTCTGGAACCCCTTGGGTTAGTGGCAACGTGTTTGGGTTCATTGGAAAGGGCTCGACGAGGGCTACAAACTGGGCCACTCTACACGACTCTAGGTAGAGTGTGTAGAGTTTCGGGGGGAAAAAATTTACATTATTCTAAATTTATACTGGGGTAAGGTGGTTTTCACCTCTACCTGAACCTGTAAAGCTCCTGAAGTGGGTAGAGCATCAAAAAAGGGGAACCGCAGCTTCCAAATTAGTGAAATAATTTAGGTTTAAGCTCTTTCACTTTACTCTTACTCAATAAGACTGAGCCTTATTGGCCAGATTAGATTAAGACACTGTAAATAATTTTACACATACTTAGATTAAAGCCCCTATTGGCAAAACTTAGATTTAGTGACCTATAGCCCTATTGGCTTTAGAATTAGACAGACTGTAGCAGTGCTACAAAAGACTAGGTCGTAGAAATAGCTCTACGTCTAAACTAGAATAAGCTCCTAAGAATTTCCAATTTTAAAAATTTTATTTAATTCGTGCTGATCACGATTTGCCAAGCAAGCGTGGAGTACAGCGGGTTGTAGCTGCAACGAAACACATAACACGCAGAAACACACATACCCTGGGTAACATTCATCTACACTTACATACACCACACAGTCAGACACACTATACAAGCACACGTAGACACATCTCTTAGCTCGCCTTCAGGACGGTGCCTTGATCGGTCACTCGAGGCACAACCCGCAAATAAATACAAAACCTGAATTTAACTGAAATTTAAATTTGCTATAATTATACCATATATATATATATATTTATACATATTAAATTCATTATTAAATCGGCTACACACACGCATCTTTAAAAATGTTTGGGCACAGGACACCCGTCAAAAGAACCACTACCTCACCAAAGACCGAGGCGGGACCATCTCAAATCAAAGATATAACAACTGTCCCCACCCTAGACAAAATAAAAATAAGTTCTACAAACTTAAGAAGCCCTCCAGAAGAAAGACGGCCTACAAAGCCAGTTAGGCGTAGTATTGACGAGCTGGAGCAACGCGATGCAGGTAAAATAAGACCCTTACCGCAGTCGCAGCCACTACAGGCGAAAACAAGGGAGACACCGGGAACACAATTGTCACCATCAGTCCCAACAGCTCATAATAGGCACTCTAGAGCTATAAAGTGTCTTGAAAACATTAAGAAACAAGTAGGGGAGGCACGTAATCTCAAGCGAGAGATAAGGAAAGAAGTAGATGAAAACGCGGACCTGTTGCTCAAAATAATGAACGCATACGAGGATGAAAGAAAGAAAATAAAAAAGGAAGAGCCAGGGAGAGTGATAGAGGTTGACAGTGGAAGTATAGCGTCCACAGACAACATAGTGAGAAAGATTGAAGAGAATGAAAGACTGTTAAGAGAGAATGGTAGAATTATGAAAGAATTAAAAGAGAAAATAGAGAGACAAGACGAAAGAGAGACAGAGAGAGAAAGAAAGTTAGACAGGAATGAAAGTATGATCAAACAGAGTAATAAGGTTATGATAGATCTGAAAGAAAAGATTGAACAACAAGATGAGAGAGAAAAAGAGAGAGAAAGTAAGGGCGTCATGACGTACGCGGGAGTGGTTGCGAGCCGGAGCAAACAACAGCCTGTAGAGCAAACGGCGCTCCACTCCGTAATCGTCACGTCAACGGATGAAAAAGAGACTGGGGATGAGGTGATGGAAAGACTTAGAAGAGTAGCAAGTGAAGATGAAGGATGGATTACAGTAGAAAAGGTACGAAAGACGAAGGATAGAAGCGTAATAATAGGATATAAGACAGATGAAGAAAGAAAGCGAGCGCAAAAGAGAATTGGGGAGAAAGAGAAGGGCCTCTGCATCGAGCAGGTCAAAAACCGGGACCCATTATTGGTGCTGTACGGCGTACTGAAAATCCACAAAGATGAACATCTCCTGAAGGTGATCAGGTCACGAAATCGTGATGTTTTTAGAGACCTTGATCCGGAACAGGATCGTATGACCGTGCAGTACCGTAGGGGTGCAAGAAACCCTCACATATGCCATGTGGTGCTCAGGGTCTCTCCGGCAATTTGGTCCCGTGCCCTGGGTATAGGGCGCCTGCAGGTTGATCTGCAACCGATAAGAGTTGCAGATCAAACTCCCCTGACGCAGTGCTCTCTGTGCTTGGGGTACGGACACAGCAGAAAATTCTGCAAAGCATCGGAGCCCACTTGCAGTCATTGCGGTGGGCTCCACATGAGACTTAAATGTCCGGAGAGAGCAGTGGGTGCAGAACCCAACTGCCAGAATTGCCAAAGAGAGGGTCTGGGCAGCACAAGGCATAACATATTTAGCGATGCATGCCCGGTACGAATGAGGTGGGACAAAATAGCGAGAGCGTCCACACAGTATTGCTGAAGGCACCCCGGTGAATGCTGCCCCCTACAGAGTGTTGCAGGCGAACCTCATGAAGAAGAAACTGGCAACCGACGAGTTAATGCTCGAGGCTTCGAAGCGCAAGGTTGCCTTCGCACTGGTGCAGGAGCCCTACGTGGGCGGGATAAGAAGGATGAAGGCATACCAGGGCGTCAGGGTCTTCCAGAACGGTGTGCAGGGAGATGGGACGATAAAGGCGGCCATCGTTGTTTTTGACCCAACGGTGGACGTCATACCGTACCCGCAACTCACCACCGATAACATCGTGGTGGTGGGGATCCAAACCACTGTCTGGAAGATCACGCTGGTGTCCTTCTACCTTGAACCCCAAGTCCCATTGGGGCCCTACCTAGAGCACCTTAAGAAGATCGAGCATGCGTCGGGACCCCGGGGACTTCTCATTGGAGGCGACGCCAACGCAAAGAGCACCTGGTGGGGGCACCCATTCGAAAACCAGAGAGGTAGCGACTTCAGAGACGCTCTCGAACAGATGAACCTTCATGTCCTGAACAGTGGAAATATTCCGACCTTCGATACTGTGCGGGGTGGAAAGAGGTACCACAGCAGCGTCGATGTCACTGCCTGCACGGGCGACATGATCGCCCTGGTCGGCGCCTGGAGGGTTGACACTAGCCTGGTTAGTTCTGACCACAACGGCATAGCCTTCAGCATCAGCTTGGAAAGGGCAAAAGGCACCCACATAAAAAGAACCACGCGCCTCTATAACACCAAGAAGGCAAACTGGACCAACTTCCGGGTCAGCGTGGTTCAACACCTTGAATCTCGGGTGGACCCCATCACAAATATGGGTGAGCTAGAAGCCGAGGTGAGTGCGTTCTCCAACGCCATAAAAACAGCATGCGAGGAGAACATACCAGTGAAAAAAGTGGAACAGCTGTTGGCTATGCCGTGGTGGACAGAAAGTTTAGCGAACTTAAAAAAGGAGGTCAACACCAAAAGACGCCGAATCAGAAATGCGGCACCAGATAGGAGAGATTTGGTCGTTGCGCGGTACCTAGAATGCAAGGAGAAGTATGAAACGGAAGTAAGAATGGCACAGATTGAGGGTTGGAAGACTTTCTGCGGAAAGCAGGACAGGGAGGGAGTCTGGGAGGGGGTTTATAGAATGATAGGGAGGGCCACAGTAAGGGAAGAAGACCTACTGCTAATCCATAATGGAACCCATCTGGACGCAGGGGGCTCGGCGGAACTCCTCGCTCGGGTCTTCTACCCGAGAGACCAGTTGGAGGAGGACAATGAGGTGCATCGTCAGATACGCGAGACCGCCGAAAAGGTAGAAGATGGAGAGGATCATGATGGCAATGACCCACCTTTTACGGTGGGCGAACTGACTGATGCACTTCACAGATTTAACCCCAAGAAAGCTCCGGGAGCGGATGGCTTTACAGCCGATATCTGCACCCACGCCATTAGGGCCGACCCCTTGCACTTTTTAAAGCTGCTAAATCAGTGCCTCCGTCACGGCTACTTTCCTAAAATATGGAAGGAGGCTGTGGTGGTGGTGCTGAAGAAGCCAGGTAAAACCTCGTACACCGAACCCAAATCGTACAGGCCGATTGGGCTATTGCCCGTCCTCGGTAAGGTGTACGAGAGAATGTTGGTCACTCGACTCAAATACCATCTACTGCCGCGGATGAGTACTCGCCAGTACGGCTTTATGCCCCAGAAAAGCACCGAAGACGCCCTCTATGACCTTATGAGGCACATAGGGGCTAGACTTCATGAGAAGAAAATAGTCACTATGGTGTCGCTGGACATAGAGGGGGCCTTCGACAGCGCCTGGTGGCCTGTCATAAAGGTACGACTGGCTGAGGAAAAGTGTCCGGCAAATTTGAGGAGGGTGATCGGCAGCTACCTTAGCGAGAGAAGTGTAAGGGTAAGGTATGCGGGCGCGGAGTGTAGACGCTCCACGGAGAAAGGGTGCGTCCAAGGATCGATAGGCGGTCCCTTACTGTGGAACTTAATTCTGAATCCGCTTTTGAAAGAGTTGGAGCACAGGGACGTTTACGTTCAGGCTTTCGCGGACGATGTGGTTTTAGTGTTCGATGGAGATACCGGTCTGGAGATAGAGGGACGTGCCAATGCCTCTCTCGCACATGTGCGGGAGTGGGGCATCGGAAATAAATTAAAGTTTGCACCGCACAAGACGTGCGCAATGGTCATCACACGTAGATTAAAGTACGATGCCCCGCGCCTCAGCATGGGCGGGATAGACATTGGCATGTCCAACGAGATTAAAATCCTGGGGCTCACAATCGACCACAAACTCACATTCAACACACACGTTTCTAACACATGCAGAAAGGCGATCGGCATCTACAGGAAGCTAGCGAGGATGGCCCGGATCAGCTGGGGGTTACACCCCGAGGTGATCCGGATGATCTACGTGGCGGCCGTGGAGCCGACGATATTGTACGCGGCCAGTGCTTGGCACGCGACGGCGGAGAAGCTTGGTTTCCGAAAGCAGCTGAACGTGGTACAGCGCGGCTTCGCCCAAAAGCTCTGCAAGGCCTATCGTACGGTCTCCCTGAACTCGGCGCTGATCTTAGCTGGGTTGCTCCCTCTGGACCTCAGAGTTCACGAGGTGGCCTCATTATATGAGGCCAAGAGAGGGGTAAACCAGTCGTGGTTGGGAGACAGGGAGGTCGAACGAATGACCTCGGCTTTGGAGATGCCTCACCCCGCGGAGCATACCGTCCTGGAGTTCACAAGTCTGGTAGACGAGGAACAATTAAAAGCAGTCAATAAATTTGACGTAAGAATATTTACCGATGGGAGCAAGATTGAGGGCCGAGTCGGTGCTGCGTTATCCTTTTGGAATAGCGAGACCGAGACTAAGGCCCTCAAACTTGCTCTCTCGCCCTACTGCACCGTCTACCAGGCCGAGCTCTTGGCGCTATGCAAAGCGGCCAGTGAGGTCCTCAGGCGTGGCGCGTCCACGTTCGGCATCTTCAGTGATAGCAGAGCCGCTCTCTTGACGGTAGTAAACCGTCATGCCCTCCATCCCTTGGCAGTGGAGACCAGGGCCGCAATTCAGCGCGGATTGGCCCAGGGTAAGGAAATCTCCTTATTCTGGGTCAAGGCCCACGCAGGGCTGGAGGGCAATGAGCGAGCAGATGTGCTCGCGAAGGAAGCGGCTCTGACACTGAAGAGAGCACCGGACTACGGCCTGTGCCCTGTTTCATTCGTCAGGCGT
>CAOLNX010000041.1:62500-72500 GCA_948477245.1 Thumatha senex
AACCTAACCTAACCTAACCTAACCTAACCTAACCTAACCTAACCTAACCTAACCTAACCTAACCTAACCTAACCTAACCTAACCTAACCTAACCTAACCTAACCTAACCTAACCTAACCTAACCTAACCTAACCTAACCTAACCTAACCTAACCTAACCTAACCTAACCTAACCTAACCTAACCTAACCTAACCTAACCTAACCTAACCTAACCTAACCTAACCTAACCTAACCTAACCTAACCTAACCTAACCTAACCTAACCTAACCTAACCTAACCTAACCTAACCTAACCTAACCTAACCTAACCTAACCTAACCTAACCTAACCTAACCTAACCTAACCTAACCTAACCTAACCTAACCTAACCTAACCTAACCTAACCTAACCTAACCTAACCTAACCTAACCTAACCTAACCTAACCTAACCTAACCTAACCTAACCTAACCTAACCTAACCTAACCTAACCTAACCTAACCTAACCTAACCTAACCTAACCTAACCTAACCTAACCTAACCTAACCTAACCTAACCTAACCTAACCTAACCTAACCTAACCTAACCTAACCTAACCTAACCTAACCTAACCTAACCTAACCTAACCTAACCTAACCTAACCTAACCTAACCTAACCTAACCTAACCTAACCTAACCTAACCTAACCTAACCTAACCTAACCTAACCTAACCTAACCTAACCTAACCTAACCTAACCTAACCTAACCTAACCTAACCTAACCTAACCTAACCTAACCTAACCTAACCTAACCTAACCTAACCTAACCTAACCTAACCTAACCTAACCTAACCTAACCTAACCTAACCTAACCTAACCTAACCTAACCTAACCTAACCTAACCTAACCTAACCTAACCTAACCTAACCTAACCTAACCTAACCTAACCTAACCTAACCTAACCTAACCTAACCTAACCTAACCTAACCTAACCTAACCTAACCTAACCTAACCTAACCTAACCTAACCTAACCTAACCTAACCTAACCTAACCTAACCTAACCTAACCTAACCTAACCTAACCTAACCTAACCTAACCTAACCTAACCTAACCTAACCTAACCTAACCTAACCTAACCTAACCTAACCTAACCTAACCTAACCTAACCTAACCTAACCTAACCTAACCTAACCTAACCTAACCTAACCTAACCTAACCTAACCTAACCTAACCTAACCTAACCTAACCTAACCTAACCTAACCTAACCTAACCTAACCTAACCTAACCTAACCTAACCTAACCTAACCTAACCTAACCTAACCTAACCTAACCTAACCTAACCTAACCTAACCTAACCTAACCTAACCTAACCTAACCTAACCTAACCTAACCTAACCTAACCTAACCTAACCTAACCTAACCTAACCTAACCTAACCTAACCTAACCTAACCTAACCTAACCTAACCTAACCTAACCTAACCTAACCTAACCTAACCTAACCTAACCTAACCTAACCTAACCTAACCTAACCTAACCTAACCTAACCTAACCTAACCTAACCTAACCTAACCTAACCTAACCTAACCTAACCTAACCTAACCTAACCTAACCTAACCTAACCTAACCTAACCTAACCTAACCTAACCTAACCTAACCTAACCTAACCTAACCTAACCTAACCTAACCTAACCTAACCTAACCTAACCTAACCTAACCTAACCTAACCTAACCTAACCTAACCTAACCTAACCTAACCTAACCTAACCTAACCTAACCTAACCTAACCTAACCTAACCTAACCTAACCTAACCTAACCTAACCTAACCTAACCTAACCTAACCTAACCTAACCTAACCTAACCTAACCTAACCTAACCTAACCTAACCTAACCTAACCTAACCTAACCTAACCTAACCTAACCTAACCTAACCTAACCTAACCTAACCTAACCTAACCTAACCTAACCTAACCTAACCTAACCTAACCTAACCTAACCTAACCTAACCTAACCTAACCTAACCTAACCTAACCTAACCTAACCTAACCTAACCTAACCTAACCTAACCTAACCTAACCTAACCTAACCTAACCTAACCTAACCTAACCTAACCTAACCTAACCTAACCTAACCTAACCTAACCTAACCTAACCTAACCTAACCTAACCTAACCTAACCTAACCTAACCTAACCTAACCTAACCTAACCTAACCTAACCTAACCTAACCTAACCTAACCTAACCTAACCTAACCTAACCTAACCTAACCTAACCTAACCTAACCTAACCTAACCTAACCTAACCTAACCTAACCTAACCTAACCTAACCTAACCTAACCTAACCTAACCTAACCTAACCTAACCTAACCTAACCTAACCTAACCTAACCTAACCTAACCTAACCTAACCTAACCTAACCTAACCTAACCTAACCTAACCTAACCTAACCTAACCTAACCTAACCTAACCTAACCTAACCTAACCTAACCTAACCTAACCTAACCTAACCTAACCTAACCTAACCTAACCTAACCTAACCTAACCTAACCTAACCTAACCTAACCTAACCTAACCTAACCTAACCTAACCTAACCTAACCTAACCTAACCTAACCTAACCTAACCTAACCTAACCTAACCTAACCTAACCTAACCTAACCTAACCTAACCTAACCTAACCTAACCTAACCTAACCTAACCTAACCTAACCTAACCTAACCTAACCTAACCTAACCTAACCTAACCTAACCTAACCTAACCTAACCTAACCTAACCTAACCTAACCTAACCTAACCTAACCTAACCTAACCTAACCTAACCTAACCTAACCTAACCTAACCTAACCTAACCTAACCTAACCTAACCTAACCTAACCTAACCTAACCTAACCTAACCTAACCTAACCTAACCTAACCTAACCTAACCTAACCTAACCTAACCTAACCTAACCTAACCTAACCTAACCTAACCTAACCTAACCTAACCTAACCTAACCTAACCTAACCTAACCTAACCTAACCTAACCTAACCTAACCTAACCCAGTATCACTTGACCCTTGGTGCGAACCACCACGTTTTTGTACCGCTCCAGTCTTTGAAAAATCAAAAAAGTGGGTTTTTCGTAACCAAATCTTTAGTGCTATATATCAAAAGTTGTGTCTCGCCGCGCCGCATACGCTGTCATATCGCTCTCCGGTCGCGCAAATACGCAGCGAAAGTTATTTGTGAAAAACCACATAAATTAGGGGTTAAGTGTATGAAAAAATTGCATAAAAGTGCTATTAAATCAGTGAAAGATAAAGTGATCTTGGTGAAAAAAGTGTCTGTGTGTGGGCTCCATAGGCCCCCACCACCTGGCAACGTCGGCTTTCCCGGAAAACTATTAGTTTTCCCGGTAGAGAGCCGAAAGTGTTTTTCCGACCACGTGCTTTTCTCCACGAGGTACGACAAGGAGTCACCACAGCCACTTCAAAATTAGGAAGATTATAGAAGGTACCAAGCTCTGCATTTTTCCGAAAAAATTAGATTTTTAAAAACAGTGGTTTCTAATTAAATTAAATTAGAAGTTCAAAACTTTGCACTAGTGTAACTTCTAGACAAAAGGGAAATTAAAAATTTGGCAATTGCTATCTTTTGCGCGCTCATTAGAAGAACTAGAAGAAATCAAAAGAAAAATTTTTGAACATTTTTTGTGGCCACCAAAATTAAAAAACGAAAAATTTTTGTATTTTGAAAAAATTGTTAAACCGAAATTGCGGAAAAATTTATATTAGTGAAGTATAGTATAGACCCTAAGTTTACCATAATTTTAAGATTTTTTGTGTATTTTTAGCACCTACCGCGACCGAGCTATTGAATTTTTTATGTTTTTTGTAAATATATCTAAAATAAATAGGAAATAAATATTTTTTAAGGTAAAATCAGTCTCAGAGACCCAAAATCAATATATTGAGACCCAAAGCTGGGTCCTGTAGCCCTTAGTATAAAAATTTTTAAATTTTTCGCCATCTTGTTTTTTGTTTTTAAAATTTTCAGAGTTTGATAGCTCGACAACGGGGGGGCTTAGAGCTTCGGGGTTTTGGATGTAAATAGGTTCGGGCAAAGGACTTTCGCCTGAAACAGGTTTGGAGGTGATTGGAGGGAAAATTTTATTTTGGCTCCAGACCCCTTCAAAAAGGTACCCGAGGAGGCGCTAAGCCTGCTAAAGAAAGTCCGAACATTTTAGGACAAGTGGTTGCCGAGATATCTTCGTTTAAAGTTCGGTTTTGACAGCTCGGCGGCCATTTTGGAAAACTTCAAAACCCCATAGCTCCGCAACAAATAGGTGTAGGAAACTGTGGTTTTCAGTATAGACCTTAAGAAGTGATATTCTGCCCGCCTCCTGAAATTCAGGAGTTTTGAAGCCATAAAATTTTGGGGGGCCGAAAGGCACTCGGTGAGGTAGAGGGGGTCGGGACGACCAGAGCAAACCCAAATTTGGCTGGTCTGCGACGTCTGGGGCCGGAGATACGGACGATCAAAGTTCGACTTTGACAGCTAAGCCGCCATCTTGAAAAACTTTGATCGTCTGTAGTTCTGAAACGGGGCATCGTAGAGGAGTGTGGTTTGCTCTGTGCGTCTCGGCAGCCACTGCCCCATCCGGGAAAAGGGTTTTTAAGGGTTTTGGGGTTTTTAAAATTTTTTGTTTCAAAAAGGCTACCAGCGGGTAGGTCTCGTCACGGACTTGGAGATAACCCCAAACACGAATAAAATCGGCCCAGTGGTTCGGGAGAAACAGAGATTTTGAAAATTTTGGCGGCCATTTTGAAAAGTTTTGAATCCCTGTTTCTCAGGAACCCCTTGGACTAGCGGTGGCGTGTTTGGGTTTGTTGAAAAGGGCTTAGCGGGGGCTACCTGTTGGGCCACTCTACACGGCTCTACATTGAACGTGTAGAGTTTTGGGGCCAAATTATTATTGTTTAGGTTAAAATTATACTGGGGAATTGGTTCTTTTGGCAGAAATATAGTCGGGGAAGGCTATTAAAGCGGGCAGAGTGACGAATATCACTTAATAGTAATATAAGACAAGGGAAAAACCTTACATAGTTATTAGTTATTTTTAAAACTCTTTATTGGATACAATATTTTTAAGACAAGGCTTATTGGCCTGATTTTTAGTATAAAGACGTAGCTGGCCTACAGCTAGGATTTAGTTATAAGAAAACGATAGCTCTAGATAGAGCAAAAACTCTAACTCTATTATAATAATTTTCTTGTTCAGATTACTCTCTTAAAACAGACAAAAGCCTTATTGGCCCTACAAATAACTGATCGAGGGTAATAACAGTATTACTCAATTAAATAAAACCGCTGAACAGAGGACGATAGAGTACCTGTGCACACACGACACACAATCAGCTACACATACACATACATTACCCAACACGTTCATACACACACACATCTCTCAGTCGTGGACAAACAATACACACATACACACACTTGATACCCACGCCACATACATTACACACCACATCACACATTCTGACAGGGTACCTTTACATACCCCTCAGAAAAACACACTTCACCAACACACGCGGACTGGGGTACTCTATACATACCCCATAAGCATATTCACATATAAAGACCTACTACACCCCCGAAATGTATGCCCCAAGTCGTACCCCAATCAAGAACATGGAAGGGGAACCTCTTCGTACGTCACCATCGAAGACGGTGACGAAGAGGTCAATAGTCCGGAAGAGCTTGGAAGCCTTCGAAAGCAAGGCCAGCTCATCAAAGCTCACACCCCCGAAAACAGCAGAATTAATCACTATCGATCCAACAAAGGCGACAAAACGATTGGAACATAGTCCAATAGCCAAAATAAAATATGCAGATAAAACATCCGAAGCTGCCGACTATGTAAAAAAGGCCAAGGCGTCCTTAGGATCAGCCAGAAACCTAAAGGCCGAAATAAAGAACGACGTGAATAACTGGATCGATAAATTACACGGTTTAATAGGGGAACTTATTGGGAAAGGAGGCGCAAAAAATATAAATGAAAAGGCAGACAACTCAAATAAGTTTTCGGAGAAATTGGAGGAACACATGAAGCTCCTAAAAGACAATAACGAGAAAATGAAAGAGTTACAAGCAGCCCTACAGGAGAATGTAGAAGTACAAGGAAGGCCCTCATACGCAAATATTGTTGCCAGTTCGCCTCCAGCGCAACGGCATAAGCCGGCGCTCCACTCGATTGTCATCTCTTCGGAAAATAAGGAGGAAACGGGTGACGAAGTTTTGGAAAGAGTGCGGAAAGCGGTAAATGCAAAAGACGGTTGGATAAAGGTGGAGAAAGTAAGGAAAGCAAGAGACCGAAAAATTATTATCGGATGTCCCACGCCGGCGGACAGAGACAATGCACGAGAGAAACTGGAAACCGAGCGTCTCGTTGTCGAAAACGTTAAAAATAAGGATCCCATGATCATACTCAAAGACGTCCTGAGCATAAACTCGGACGAGGAGGTGCTCACAGCACTTAGAAAACAAAATAGAGATGTTTTTGGCGACCTGGGCGGGGACGACGATCGTATCACAATCAAATATAAAAGAAAGGCAAGAAACCCCCACACAAACCACCTCGTCCTTGCAGTGTCACCAACAATCTGGAGAAGAGCAACCACCTTGGGAGCACTGCATGTAGACCTGCAGCGGGTAAGAGTACTGGATCAGTCACCACTGATTCAGTGCTCCAGATGCTTGGGGTACGGACATACCAAAAGACTCTGTACCGAGACGGTTGACATCTGTAGCCATTGTGGTGGACCCCATCTTAAGGCAAATTGCGAACTCTGGGTAGCAGACGCAGCTCCCTCGTGCAAGAACTGTATGAGGGCTAGGATGGGACGCACGGAACACAATGCCTTCAGTGAGGAGTGTCCTGTCCGAAGGCGCTGGGAATCAATAGCAAGATCAACCATAGCGTATTGCTAAGGGCGGAATGGCGCATGACTCTGCATATACCGTGTTCCAGGCGAACCTAAGAAAAAAGAAAACAGCAACCCAAGAGCTTCTCATAGAAGCTACAAATCGCAAAGTTACGGCAGCTCTAATCCAGGAACCATATGTTGACGCGACTCGAGTGATGAGGAGTTACCCAGGTGTGAGAATGTACCAGAATAACGCGCCAGGTGAAGGCATAATCAAAGCGGCAATAGCCGTCTTTGACCCACATGTGGATGTTATACAACACCCAAAATACACCACAAACAACATCATCGTGGTGGGTCTTAAAACTGGCGCATGGGAAATCACACTGGCCTCCTTCTACCTCGAGCCGGACCAACCCATAGGTCCGTACATCAGCATGCTAAAGAGCATTGCAGCAAATCCTGGTATGGGTAAACTAATAATGGGAGGGGATGGGAACGCCTGGAACACGTGGTGGAGCAGCGAGAGTACAGACTCCCGAGGAAAGGATCTGTTGGGGATGATGGACGAGATGGGCCTCCAGGTACTTAACACAGGAAACACCCCAACCTTTGATACCATCCGAGGTGGCCGCAGGTTTAAGAGTCACGTGGACGTCACATTCTGTACAGCGAACATGCTAGATCTGGTGGTGAACTGGAGAGTAGAGGAGAATTTGACCAGCTCGGACCATAACGGGATAGCCTTTGGCATCAAACTCAAAAGATCGAGGGGTATGGACATTAACAGAACTACACGCAAATACAATACCAGAAAGGCGAAATGGGAAAAGTTTAGCGAAGAGCTGACAAAGATCAAGGTCGAGGACCAAATAACTATCGACAATATAAACGGCATAACAACCAAGCCGCAAATCGACCGGTTAGTCCAACAATTAAACCAGGCCATCGCCAAAGCGTGTAGTAGAGCCATCCCCGAAAAGACTAAATGCCAGAGGTTGTCCGTACCGTGGTGGAATGAAGAGTTGGCCAAATTAAAGCAGGAGGTCACCACCAAGAGGCGACGCATCAGATGTGCCGCGCCAGTCCGCAGGGCGAGTGTTGTGAATGAGTACCTGGAGTGCAAGGAATGTTACGAACTAGAAATAAAGAAAGCACAAGTGGCATCGTGGAAGGATTTCTGCCACAAACAAGATAGAGAAGGGATGTGGGAGGGCATCTACAGAGTAATTGGGCGAACCGCGGGTAGAGCCCAGGACGTACTCCTGGAAGTGAATGGCGTGGCTCAAAACGAGGAGGGCTCGGCCCGACTATTGGCGGAAACTTTTTACCCCGAGGACTTGGAGGGGCACGATACGCCGGAACAGAGAAAGGTGAGAGAAGACTCGGAGACGGTGGCCGAGGGGCCGTGCGGGGAACTGCGAGACCCCCCGTTCACCCTCTTTGAGCTCGAATCGGCGGTGCGGTCCTTCAACCCCAAAAAAGCACCAGGAGCCGACGGTTTTACAGCGGACATCTGCAGCCACGCCATCACAAACGAACCCGAATTGTTCCTCTGCCTGACAAACAAGTGCCTAGCACTACAGTACTTTCCAAGAAGTTGGAAAGAGGCAACTGTAGTCGCTCTGCGGAAACCAGGAAAAGATAGTTATGCCCTACCAAAATCTTACAGACCAATAGGCCTTCTCCCGGTACTGGGCAAAATTCTGGAAAAGATGATAATGTCCAGACTACGGCACCATCTTCACTCCAGAATCAGCCAGAACCAGTACGGATTTATGCCGCAAAGGAGTTGCGAGGACGCCCTCTATACCCTAATCCAGCACATCAGGGGTAAATTGGATCAAAAGAAAATCACTACGTTAGTATCCTTGGATATAGAGGGCGCCTTTGACAGCGCCTGGTGGCCAGCAATGAAGATGAGGCTGGTGGAGGAGAAGTGCCCGGAAGGAATTAGGAAGATCATAAATAGCTATCTAGACGATCGATGGGTACACGTCAGGTACGCCGGCAGGGAACATTCTATCAGAACAAGAAAGGGCTGCGTCCAGGGCTCTATCGGCGGACCGATACTCTGGAACTTGCTCCTCGACCCACTACTGAAGAACCTCGAAAAAATGGGGGAATACGTGCAGGCGTTCGCAGATGATGTTGTCTTGGTATTCCATGGAGATACGAGTAACGAAATCGAAAGGCGGGCCAATGCTGCCCTCGAACATGTCAAGTCGTGGGGTGACAAGAACAAACTGAGATTTGCACCACATAAAACAAGCGCAATGGTCATAACCAGAAAACTCGTGTACGACACACCACGGCTTGTCATGGGCGGAGTCAGCGTTGGCGTGTCTAACGAAATAAAAATATTGGGTCTCACAATAGACCGTAAGTTAACTTTTAACTCGCATGTGGAGAACGTGTGTAGAAAAGTCACCAACCTACACAAACAACTAACCAGGGCAGCAAAGGTGAGCTGGGGACTACACCCTGAAATCATACACACAATATACACAGCAACAGTGGAACCGATAGTTCTGTACGCGGCCAGCGCGTGGGCGCCGGCGGTTGAGAAGCTGGGCATCCGGAAGAGGCTTAATTTCATTCAACGCGGATTTGCACAGAAGATCTGCAAGGCATATCGCACGGTCTCCCTCAACTCGGCATTGATATTAGCAGGTATACTCCCCCTTGATCTACGGGTCAAGGAGGCAGCACTTTTATACAGAATAAAGAGAGGGGAACAAATGCCGGAACTGGCGGGGAGGGAGACCGAGCGAATGCTTTCCGTCGCGAAAAACCCTCACCCTGCAGAACATATACGCCTGCAGTTCATCAGCCTGGGAAATAGGGAACTTTTTGAGCAAAATAGTCAATTTGACATAAAAATTTTCACCGACGGCAGCAAGATTGAGGGTAGGGTCGGGGCCGCACTTTCCTTGTGGAAAGATGGGGTCGAGACAACTGCCCGCAAACTTAGTCTGCCGTCATATTGCACCGTGTACCAGGCGGAACTGCTGGCCATATGCGACGCAACGAGGACGATTTCCAAACAAAAAGCGAAAACCTTCGGGGTGTACAGTGACTCAGCCGCGGCACTCCAGACCGTCACGAATCCCAGTTGCCTCCATCCTCTCGCTG
>CAOLNX010000041.1:75000-89000 GCA_948477245.1 Thumatha senex
TAACCTAACCTAACCTAACCTAACCTAACCTAACCTAACCTAACCTAACCTAACCTAACCTAACCTAACCTAACCTAACCTAACCTAACCTAACCTAACCTAACCTAACCTAACCTAACCTAACCTAACCTAACCTAACCTAACCTAACCTAACCTAACCTAACCTAACCTAACCTAACCTAACCTAACCTAACCTAACCTAACCTAACCTAACCTAACCTAACCTAACCTAACCTAACCTAACCTAACCTAACCTAACCTAACCTAACCTAACCTAACCTAACCTAACCTAACCTAACCTAACCTAACCTAACCTAACCTAACCTAACCTAACCTAACCTAACCTAACCTAACCTAACCTAACCTAACCTAACCTAACCTAACCTAACCTAACCTAACCTAACCTAACCTAACCTAACCTAACCTAACCTAACCTAACCTAACCTAACCTAACCTAACCTAACCTAACCTAACCTAACCTAACCTAACCTAACCTAACCTAACCTAACCTAACCTAACCTAACCTAACCTAACCTAACCTAACCTAACCTAACCTAACCTAACCTAACCTAACCTAACCTAACCTAACCTAACCTAACCTAACCTAACCTAACCTAACCTAACCTAACCTAACCTAACCTAACCTAACCTAACCTAACCTAACCTAACCTAACCTAACCTAACCTAACCTAACCTAACCTAACCTAACCTAACCTAACCTAACCTAACCTAACCTAACCTAACCTAACCTAACCTAACCTAACCTAACCTAACCTAACCTAACCTAACCTAACCTAACCTAACCTAACCTAACCTAACCTAACCTAACCTAACCTAACCTAACCTAACCTAACCTAACCTAACCTAACCTAACCTAACCTAACCTAACCTAACCTAACCTAACCTAACCTAACCTAACCTAACCTAACCTAACCTAACCTAACCTAACCTAACCTAACCTAACCTAACCTAACCTAACCTAACCTAACCTAACCTAACCTAACCTAACCTAACCTAACCTAACCTAACCTAACCTAACCTAACCTAACCTAACCTAACCTAACCTAACCTAACCTAACCTAACCTAACCTAACCTAACCTAACCTAACCTAACCTAACCTAACCTAACCTAACCTAACCTAACCTAACCTAACCTAACCTAACCTAACCTAACCTAACCTAACCTAACCTAACCTAACCTAACCTAACCTAACCTAACCTAACCTAACCTAACCTAACCTAACCTAACCTAACCTAACCTAACCTAACCTAACCTAACCTAACCTAACCTAACCTAACCTAACCTAACCTAACCTAACCTAACCTAACCTAACCTAACCTAACCTAACCTAACCTAACCTAACCTAACCTAACCTAACCTAACCTAACCTAACCTAACCTAACCTAACCTAACCTAACCTAACCTAACCTAACCTAACCTAACCTAACCTAACCTAACCTAACCTAACCTAACCTAACCTAACCTAACCTAACCTAACCTAACCTAACCTAACCTAACCTAACCTAACCTAACCTAACCTAACCTAACCTAACCTAACCTAACCTAACCTAACCTAACCTAACCTAACCTAACCTAACCTAACCTAACCTAACCTAACCTAACCTAACCTAACCTAACCTAACCTAACCTAACCTAACCTAACCTAACCTAACCTAACCTAACCTAACCTAACCTAACCTAACCTAACCTAACCTAACCTAACCTAACCTAACCTAACCTAACCTAACCTAACCTAACCTAACCTAACCTAACCTAACCTAACCTAACCTAACCTAACCTAACCTAACCTAACCTAACCTAACCTAACCTAACCTAACCTAACCTAACCTAACCTAACCTAACCTAACCTAACCTAACCTAACCTAACCTAACCTAACCTAACCTAACCTAACCTAACCTAACCTAACCTAACCTAACCTAACCTAACCTAACCTAACCTAACCTAACCTAACCTAACCTAACCTAACCTAACCTAACCTAACCTAACCTAACCTAACCTAACCTAACCTAACCTAACCTAACCTAACCTAACCTAACCTAACCTAACCTAACCTAACCTAACCTAACCTAACCTAACCTAACCTAACCTAACCTAACCTAACCTAACCTAACCTAACCTAACCTAACCTAACCTAACCTAACCTAACCTAACCTAACCTAACCTAACCTAACCTAACCTAACCTAACCTAACCTAACCTAACCTAACCTAACCTAACCTAACCTAACCTAACCTAACCTAACCTAACCTAACCTAACCTAACCTAACCTAACCTAACCTAACCTAACCTAACCTAACCTAACCTAACCTAACCTAACCTAACCTAACCTAACCTAACCTAACCTAACCTAACCTAACCTAACACACTTACCTAGGTGCACACACACTCAATACACTCCACAGAAACACTACATATATACCATCTTTACACACGTACACCTTATACTCACACAAAGCTTGGATCCGGAGCCGTGCCCCCGCTGAGGATTAGCGTTAACCGCGCGTTCGACAATACTTTTATTCGTAATTTATACTTTTACAACTTTTACAATTTTATTTTAAATTTTAAATTTAATTTAATTGACGATCGTCTCACCAGAATGTTTGGCCATAGGACTCCCGTAAAGAAACTAACGACACCTCCTTCGGCAAACTCGAGATCCCCACGGATGTTAGATAGTCCTCCGGTTGAGAGGCGCCCACTGGTACCCGTGAGGCGCAGCGTGGACGCACTAGAGTCCCGCGACGTAGCGCCATCTAGGGCAGGCTCACAGGCTGCTAAGCCAAGGGAGCCGCCGGCAACACAGCCGTCACTGTTGGTGCCGACACCTCAAAATCGCCTAGCAAAGGCCACTGAATGCCACGACATCATCAGGGAACAGCTGGGGATCTCGAGAAACTTAAAGCGGGAAATAAAGTTGGAAATAGAGGATAGATTGAATTTGCTATTTAAAATTTTAAAAGCCTATGAGGAAGAGAGAAAGAGGATCAGAAAGGTGGAGCCAATAAGAATGAGTGAAAGTAAGAATGAAAGTGTGACCTCTACGGAGGAAATATTAAAAAAGATTGAAGAGAATGAAAGATTATTGAGAGAAAATGGTAGAGTAATGAAAGAGGTGAAAGAAAGACTAGAAAAACAGGATGAAAGAGAGAAAGCAAGAGAAAGCAAGAGAAGCACGAGTGACAGCATGATTAGGGAGAGTAGCAAAATAATGACAGAGGTGAAAGAAAGGATAGAACGACAAGAAGAAAGAGAGAAAGAGAGAGAAAGGAAAGGACACACGACTTATGCCGAAGCAGTGGCAGCAGGCCGGAGTCACCAACAGCCACCAGAACGAGCAGCGCTGCATTCGGTCATTGTCACGTCCGAAGATGAGAAAGAGACTGGAGAGCAAGTGATTGAGAGGCTAAGAAAGATTGCAAATGAGGATGAAGAATGGGTGCAGGTTGAAAGGGTGCGAAAGGCAAAGGATAGAAGAGTAATAATAGGATACAAGACGATGGATGAAAGAATGAGGGCAAAGCAGAGGCTTGAGGAAAAAGGGAAAGGTCTCTGCATTGAGGACGTGAAAAACAAGGATCCCCTGCTGATCCTCTACGGTGTCCTAAAAGTCCATAAGGACAATGACCTGCTCGAAAAACTCAGGACGCGAAACCGTGGGGTTTTCAGCGACCTGAACTCAGAGCAGGATAGGATGGCCGTACTATATAGGAGGACGGCGAGGAACCCGCATACGTGCCACGTGGTGCTCAGGGTCTCCCCCGTGGTTTGGTCTCGTGCCCTGGATGCAGGGAGACTGCATATTGATCTGCAGCCAGTGAGAGTTGCAGATCAATCCCCAATAATGCAGTGCTCCCTGTGTCTAGGATACGGGCACGGTAGGCGGTTCTGCAAAGCGGCAGAGCCCACCTGCAGTCACTGCGGTGGGACGCACATGAGGGCGCAGTGCCCAGAATATGCCGTCGGAGCAGAGCCGACCTGCTGCAACTGCAGGAGAGAGAAACTGGGTAGCACGAGGCACAGTGTTTTCAGCGACTCATGCCCGGTAAAAAGTAAATGGGATAAAATAGCGAGAGCATCCATTCAGTATTGCTAATGGCCCCCCGGAGAACGTGCCCCCGTACAGAGTGTTGCAGGCAAACCTCCAAAGGAAGAAACTGGCTACCGAGGAACTCATGCTCGAAGCCTCAAGGCGTAAAGCCGCAGTCGCTCTAGTGCAAGAGCCCTACGTAGGGTCGGTGAAGAGGATGAAGGCATACCAGGGCGTCAGGGTCTTCCAGAACACTGGGCAAGGAGAAGGGACAGTTAAGGCATCCATCGTCGTGCTCGATGCGACGTTGGATGTCTTGCAGTACCCGCAACTCACCACCGACAATGTCGTAGTGGTGAGGATCCGAACCAGTGCCTGGACGATCACGCTGGTGTCCTTCTACTTCGAACCAGACAAACCCATAGGGCCATACCTGGAGCGACTTAAGAGGATAGAGCATGAGCTGGGACCCCAGCGTCTTCTTTTTGGAGGTGATGCCAATGCCAAGAGCACCTGGTGGGGGCATCCGTTCGAAGACGATAGAGGGGGGTTACTGAGGGATGCTCTCGAACAGATGGACCTCCATCTCCTGAATAGCGGAGGCATTCCAACTTTCGACACTGTGAGGGGTGGAAGGAGGCTCCGCAGCTACGTAGATGTCACGGCCTGCACGAGCGATTTGCTCGCCTTGACCGACGGCTGGAGGGTTGACGAGGGGCTCGTCAGCTCCGACCACAACGGCATAGTATTCAACTTAAGGCTAGAGCGGGCCAAAGGTACGAGTATATCTCGTACCACAAGGCTCTACAATACCAAAAAAGCCAATTGGGATGGCTTCAAGGCCAAGTTTGCCCAGCAGGTTTCTCTGCGGGGCCTGGGTGCTCGGCGAATGGCAAGTACAGAAGATCTGGAAAGCGCAGTCGCTGAGTACTCAGGCTTCGTAAGTGAGGCCTGTGAGGAAGCCATCCCAAAGAAAAGACCCAACGAGGTGCTTACTATGCCGTGGTGGTCGGAGAGGCTAGCCACCCTGAAAAGGGACGTCAACACCAAAAGGCGTCGGATCAGGAATGCAGCGCCCGATCGACGTGACATTGTAGTTCGGCGGTACCTAGAAAGCAAGGAGATGTATGAATCTGAAGTAAAAAAGGCGCAGGTCGAGAGTTGGAAGAACTTCTGTGGAAAGCAGGACAGGGAGGGCATCTGGGAGGGGATTTACCGAGTGATTGGGAGGGCCACAGTGAGGGAAGAAGATCAGCCACTAATCCACGATGGAACCTATTTGGACGCTAGGGGCTCAGTACAACTCCTCGCTCGTACCTTTTATCCGGAGGATCGAGTCGAGGAGGATACCGAGATGCATCGACAGATACGCGAAAGAGCCGAAAAGGTTGAAGATAGAGAGGGTCATAATGTTGATGACCCACCTTTTACGGTGGGCGAACTGTTCGATGCACTCCATATGTGCCCATGCCATTGGGGCCGACCCTTCGCTCTTCCTGGAGCTGCTTAATCGGTGCCTCCGCCACGGCTACTTTCCTAAAATATGGAAGGAAGCCGTGGTGGTGGTGCTGAAAAAGCCTGGTAAGGACTCGTACACTGTTCCCAAATCGTACAGACCGATTGGTCTGTTACCGGTTCTGGGAAAGGTGTACGAGAGGATGTTGGTCACTCGACTCAAGTACCATTTACTGCCGCGGATGAGTACTCGCCAGTACGGCTTTATGCCCCAGAAGAGCACCGAAGACGCCCTCTATGACCTCATGGGGCACGTAGTGGCTAAACTCAAACAGAAGAGGATAGTCACTATGGTGTCCCTGGACATAGAGGGGGCCTTCGATAGCGCCTGGTGGCCAGCCATAAAAGTACGACTGGCTGAGGAAAGGTGTCCGGCAAACTTGAGGCGAGTGATCAGCAGCTACCTTGGCGACAGGAGGGTGAGGGTAAGGTATGCGGGCGAGGAGCACATCCGCCCTACGGGTAAAGGGTGCGTCCAGGGGTCGATCGGCGGTCCCTTACTGTGGAACTTACTTCTGGATCCGTTGCTGAAAGAACTTGAGAAAAAGGGTGTGCATGTGCAGGCTTTTGCGGACGACGTGGTGCTGGTCTTCGATGGGGACACGGCTCTGGAGATCGAGGGACACGCCAATGCCTCTCTCGAACATGTGCGGGAGTGGGGCGTCGGAATGAAGCTGAAATTCGCACCGCACAAAACCAGTGCGATGGTAATCACGCGGAAGCTTAAGTACGACGTCCCGCGCCTTAGCATGGGCGGGATAGACATTGGAATGTCCAACGACATAAAAATCCTAGGGCTCACCATAGACCACGCACTCACTTTTAACACACATGTCACCAATGTTTGCAGAAAGGCGATCGGCATTTACCGGAAGTTAGCGACGATGGCCCGGATCAGCTGGGGGTTACACCCCGAGGTGATCCGGACGATCTACGTGGCGGCCGTGGAGCCGACGATATTGTACGCCGCCAGTGCTTGGCACGCATCGGCAGAAAAGCTTTGTGTCCAAAAGCAGCTGAACGTGGTGCAGCGCGGTTTCGCCCAAAAGTTGTGCAAGGCCTATCGCACGGTCTCCTTGAACTCAGCGCTGGTCCTGGCTGGTTTGCTCCCTCTGGACCTCAGAGTTCACGAGGTGGCCTCATTGTATGAAGCCAAGAGAGGAGTAGGCCAGCCATGGCTGGGAGACTGGGGGGTCGAGCGAATGGCCCCAGCGATAGAGGCCCCTCACCCCGTGGAGCATGTGCCCTTGGAGTTCACCAGCTTGGTAGACGAGGGGCAACTGGAAGATGCAAACCGTTTTGAGGTGCGCATCTTCACAGATGGGAGCAAGATTGAGGGCCGAGTCGGTGCCGCGCTATCGTTTTGGAATAGCCGGACCGAAACTAAGGCCCTCAAACTTGCTCTCGCGCCCCATTGCACCGTCTACCAGGCCGAGCTCCTGGCGCTATGCAAAGCGGCCAGTGAGGTCCTCAGGCGTGGCGCGTCCACGTTCGGTATCTTCAGCGACAGCAGAGCCGCTCTCTTGACGGTAATCAACCGTCATGCCCTCCATCTGGAAGCCAGGGCCGCACTTCAGCGCGGATTGGCCCAGGGTAAGGAAATTTCCTTATTCTGGGTCAAGGCCCACGCAGGGCTGGGGGGCAACGAACGAGCCGATGAGCTCGCGAAGGAAGCGGCTCTGACGCTGAAGAGAGCACCGGACTACGGTCTGTATCCTGTCTCATTCGTGAAGCGTGCCCTTAGGCGGGACACGCTTGACGAGTGGAACAAGAGATACAGAGAGGGCGGGACGGCCTCCGTTACTAAGCTTTTCTTCCCATGCGCAGTGGAGGCGTATAGTATCGTCCGCAAAATGACGATCGCCGGTACCGTAACCCAACTGCTGACGGGGCACGGTGAGTTCTCCTCATACTTGACACGTTTCAAGTGTAAGGAGGATCCATCGTGCGCCTGCGAGCCCGGGGTAGAGGAGACTGTGGTCCACCTGTTGCAGGACTGCCCAATCCATCTCGCGGACAGAGCGGATCTAGAAATACAAATTGGTCTGGAAATTAATATGGTAAATTTTTCAAAATTAATAAGGTCACATAGAAGTAAGTTTTTGAATTACGTTAATAAAATAATAAAAATAGTCAATCTAAGAAATAGGGTATAATATAATAGGTGTCGTCTTTTACAATATGCTTTCATATTGAACAAAAGCGACAAAGGAAACAAAAAACTGTACTGTGCTCTCGGTGTTCGGTGGCGAAATTATAAAGGATTAACAATTAGAGTAAATAAGAAATAATAGTAGTCAAAATAGTAAATTAAATAAACATAAATGGTGGAATAAAGAAAACATAAAAACAATAGAATATTAAAATATTGAAATACTGTAAATTACGCAAAATTATACTGAAAAAAAAAAAAAAAAATAAAAAAATAAAAAAAAAAAAAATTTGGTAAACCCCATACAATCCCATGTGATGGATGAAGTATGAAAGGACTAGCGTGTAAGTATGATAATAATATGAGCGTGACGAGTATGATAATGGAGGCTAGAATGAAGGAAGACATAAAATTAATGTACATGTAAGATAAATATGTAATATAAATCTACAAGCCCTAAGCGGCTACGTAATATATAATTAAAAAGAAATTACAAATTAAGTATCTATGGCTCTGCCTATGGTAGAGATGTAATAGTAAAAAAAAAAAAAAAAAAAAAAAAAAAAAAAAAAAAAAAAAAAAAAAAAAAAAACCTAACCTAACCTAACCTAACCTAACCTAACCTAACCTAACCTAACCTAACCTAACCTAACCTAACCTAACCTAACCTAACCTAACCTAACCTAACCTAACCTAACCTAACCTAACCTAACCTAACCTAACCTAACCTAACCTAACCTAACCTAACCTAACCTAACCTAACCTAACCTAACCTAACCTAACCTAACCTAACCTAACCTAACCTAACCTAACCTAACCTAACCTAACCTAACCTAACCTAACCTAACCTAACCTAACCTAACCTAACCTAACCTAACCTAACCTAACCTAACCTAACCTAACCTAACCTAACCTAACCTAACCTAACCTAACCTAACCTAACCTAACCTAACCTAACCTAACCTAACCTAACCTAACCTAACCTAACCTAACCTAACCTAACCTAACCTAACCTAACCTAACCTAACCTAACCTAACCTAACCTAACCTAACCTAACCTAACCTAACCTAACCTAACCTAACCTAACCTAACCTAACCTAACCTAACCTAACCTAACCTAACCTAACCTAACCTAACCTAACCTAACCTAACCTAACCTAACCTAACCTAACCTAACCTAACCTAACCTAACCTAACCTAACCTAACCTAACCTAACCTAACCTAACCTAACCTAACCTAACCTAACCTAACCTAACCTAACCTAACCTAACCTAACCTAACCTAACCTAACCTAACCTAACCTAACCTAACCTAACCTAACCTAACCTAACCTAACCTAACCTAACCTAACCTAACCTAACCTAACCTAACCTAACCTAACCTAACCTAACCTAACCTAACCTAACCTAACCTAACCTAACCTAACCTAACCTAACCTAACCTAACCTAACCTAACCTAACCTAACCTAACCTAACCTAACCTAACCTAACCTAACCTAACCTAACCTAACCTAACCTAACCTAACCTAACCTAACCTAACCTAACCTAACCTAACCTAACCTAACCTAACCTAACCTAACCTAACCTAACCTAACCTAACCTAACCTAACCTAACCTAACCTAACCTAACCTAACCTAACCTAACCTAACCTAACCTAACCTAACCTAACCTAACCTAACCTAACCTAACCTAACCTAACCTAACCTAACCTAACCTAACCTAACCTAACCTAACCTAACCTAACCTAACCTAACCTAACCTAACCTAACCTAACCTAACCTAACCTAACCTAACCTAACCTAACCTAACCTAACCTAACCTAACCTAACCTAACCTAACCTAACCTAACCTAACCTAACCTAACCTAACCTAACCTAACCTAACCTAACCTAACCTAACCTAACCTAACCTAACCTAACCTAACCTAACCTAACCTAACCTAACCTAACCTAACCTAACCTAACCTAACCTAACCTAACCTAACCTAACCTAACCTAACCTAACCTAACCTAACCTAACCTAACCTAACCTAACCTAACCTAACCTAACCTAACCTAACCTAACCTAACCTAACCTAACCTAACCTAACCTAACCTAACCTAACCTAACCTAACCTAACCTAACCTAACCTAACCTAACCTAACCTAACCTAACCTAACCTAACCTAACCTAACCTAACCTAACCTAACCTAACCTAACCTAACCTAACCTAACCTAACCTAACCTAACCTAACCTAACCTAACCTAACCTAACCTAACCTAACCTAACCTAACCTAACCTAACCTAACCTAACCTAACCTAACCTAACCTAACCTAACCTAACCTAACCTAACCTAACCTAACCTAACCTAACCTAACCTAACCTAACCTAACCTAACCTAACCTAACCTAACCTAACCTAACCTAACCTAACCTAACCTAACCTAACCTAACCTAACCTAACCTAACCTAACCTAACCTAACCTAACCTAACCTAACCTAACCTAACCTAACCTAACCTAACCTAACCTAACCTAACCTAACCTAACCTAACCTAACCTAACCTAACCTAACCTAACCTAACCTAACCTAACCTAACCTAACCTAACCTAACCTAACCTAACCTAACCTAACCTAACCTAACCTAACCTAACCTAACCTAACCTAACCTAACCTAACCTAACCTAACCTAACCTAACCTAACCTAACCTAACCTAACCTAACCTAACCTAACCTAACCTAACCTAACCTAACCTAACCTAACCTAACCTAACCTAACCTAACCTAACCTAACCTAACCTAACCTAACCTAACCTAACCTAACCTAACCTAACCTAACCTAACCTAACCTAACCTAACCTAACCTAACCTAACCTAACCTAACCTAACCTAACCTAACCTAACCTAACCTAACCTAACCTAACCTAACCTAACCTAACCTAACCTAACCTAACCTAACCTAACCTAACCTAACCTAACCTAACCTAACCTAACCTAACCTAACCTAACCTAACCTAACCTAACCTAACCTAACCTAACCTAACCTAACCTAACCTAACCTAACCTAACCTAACCTAACCTAACCTAACCTAACCTAACCTAACCTAACCTAACCTAACCTAACCTAACCTAACCTAACCTAACCTAACCTAACCTAACCTAACCTAACCTAACCTAACCTAACCTAACCTAACCTAACCTAACCTAACCTAACCTAACCTAACCTAACCTAACCTAACCTAACCTAACCTAACCTAACCTAACCTAACCTAACCTAACCTAACCTAACCTAACCTAACCTAACCTAACCTAACCTAACCTAACCTAACCTAACCTAACCTAACCTAACCTAACCTAACCTAACCTAACCTAACCTAACCTAACCTAACCTAACCTAACCTAACCTAACCTAACCTAACCTAACCTAACCTAACCTAACCTAACCTAACCTAACCTAACCTAACCTAACCTAACCTAACCTAACCTAACCTAACCTAACCTAACCTAACCTAACCTAACCTAACCTAACCTAACCTAACCTAACCTAACCTAACCTAACCTAACCTAACCTAACCTAACCTAACCTAACCTAACCTAACCTAACCTAACCTAACCTAACCTAACCTAACCTAACCTAACCTAACCTAACCTAACCTAACCTAACCTAACCTAACCTAACCTAACCTAACCTAACCTAACCTAACCTAACCTAACCTAACCTAACCTAACCTAACCTAACCTAACCTAACCTAACCTAACCTAACCTAACCTAACCTAACCTAACCTAACCTAACCTAACCTAACCTAACCTAACCTAACCTAACCTAACCTAACCTAACCTAACCTAACCTAACCTAACCTAACCTAACCTAACCTAACCTAACCTAACCTAACCTAACCTAACCTAACCTAACCTAACCTAACCTAACCTAACCTAACCTAACCTAACCTAACCTAACCTAACCTAACCTAACCTAACCTAACCTAACCTAACCTAACCTAACCTAACCTAACCTAACCTAACCTAACCTAACCTAACCTAACCTAACCTAACCTAACCTAACCTAACCTAACCTAACCTAACCTAACCTAACCTAACCTAACCTAACCTAACCTAACCTAACCTAACCTAACCTAACCTAACCTAACCTAACCTAACCTAACCTAACCTAACCTAACCTAACCTAACCTAACCTAACCTAACCTAACCTAACCTAACCTAACCTAACCTAACCTAACCTAACCTAACCTAACCTAACCTAACCTAACCTAACCTAACCTAACCTAACCTAACCTAACCTAACCTAACCTAACCTAACCTAACCTAACCTAACCTAACCTAACCTAACCTAACCTAACCTAACCTAACCTAACCTAACCTAACCTAACCTAACCTAACCTAACCTAACCTAACCTAACCTAACCTAACCTAACCTAACCTAACCTAACCTAACCTAACCTAACCTAACCTAACCTAACCTAACCTAACCTAACCTAACCTAACCTAACCTAACCTAACCTAACCTAACCTAACCTAACCTAACCTAACCTAACCTAACCTAACCTAACCTAACCTAACCTAACCTAACCTAACCTAACCTAACCTAACCTAACCTAACCTAACCTAACCTAACCTAACCTAACCTAACCTAACCTAACCTAACCTAACCTAACCTAACCTAACCTAACCTAACCTAACCTAACCTAACCTAACCTAACCTAACCTAACCTAACCTAACCTAACCTAACCTAACCTAACCTAACCTAACCTAACCTAACCTAACCTAACCTAACCTAACCTAACCTAACCTAACCTAACCTAACCTAACCTAACCTAACCTAACCTAACCTAACCTAACCTAACCTAACCTAACCTAACCTAACCTAACCTAACCTAACCTAACCTAACCTAACCTAACCTAACCTAACCTAACCTAACCTAACCTAACCTAACCTAACCTAACCTAACCTAACCTAACCTAACCTAACCTAACCTAACCTAACCTAACCTAACCTAACCTAACCTAACCTAACCTAACCTAACCTAACCTAACCTAACCTAACCTAACCTAACCTAACCTAACCTAACCTAACCTAACCTAACCTAACCTAACCTAACCTAACCTAACCTAACCTAACCTAACCTAACCTAACCTAACCTAACCTAACCTAACCTAACCTAACCTAACCTAACCTAACCTAACCTAACCTAACCTAACCTAACCTAACCTAACCTAACCTAACCTAACCTAACCTAACCTAACCTAACCTAACCTAACCTAACCTAACCTAACCTAACCTAACCTAACCTAACCTAACCTAACCTAACCTAACCTAACCTAACCTAACCTAACCTAACCTAACCTAACCTAACCTAACCTAACCTAACCTAACCTAACCTAACCTAACCTAACCTAACCTAACCTAACCTAACCTAACCTAACCTAACCTAACCTAACCTAACCTAACCTAACCTAACCTAACCTAACCTAACCTAACCTAACCTAACCTAACCTAACCTAACCTAACCTAACCTAACCTAACCTAACCTAACCTAACCTAACCTAACCTAACCTAACCTAACCTAACCTAACCTAACCTAACCTAACCTAACCTAACCTAACCTAACCTAACCTAACCTAACCTAACCTAACCTAACCTAACCTAACCCAGTCTCACTCGACCCTCTGAGCAAACCACCACGTTTTCGTAACGCTCCGACTTTTGAAAAATCGAAAAAGTGGGTTTTTCGCAACCGAATTCAAAGTGCTATATATCACCGATCGCGTCTCGCCGCGTAGCATCCGCTGGCATTTCACTCTTCGGTCGCGCGACAACGCAGCGAAAGTTATTCGCGATAAACTGTGAAATTTAGGGGTTAAGTGTACGAAAAAATTCCACTAAAGTTCGAATATTTCAGCGAAAAATAAAGTGATCTCAGTGAAAAAAGTGTCTGTGTGTGGGCTTCATAGGCCCCCACCGCCTGGCAGCTTCGGCTTTCCCGGAAAACTATTAGTTTTCCCGGTAGAGAGCCGAAAAGGGTTTTCCAACCACGTGCTTTTCAACACGAGGTTCGACAAGGAGCCGCCGCAGCCTCTTCAAAATCGGGAAGACACAAGGAGGTACCAAGATATACATAATCCTGAAAAAATTAGATTTTTAAAACTAGTGGTTTATAATTAATTTTAATTAGAAGTTATAAACTTTGAACTTATATAACTTCAAAACAAAGAAAAAATTCAAAATTCGGCAACTGCTATTTTTTGCGCGCTCATTAGCAGAATAAGTAGAAATCAA